>OU342737.1:167399581-167682081 GCA_910589765.1 Avena atlantica
TGTGTTTGAGAGCTGTGGCAAAGTTCCTCCATGAAGGAGGCAACTTAGCAATAATGCAACCCGCCACAAACTTGTCAGGTAAGGTACACTTAAGGAGTTTGAGCTCTTTGATAATGCACTGTATCTCATGAGCTTGTTGAACCACAGAAAGGTCCTTAGTCATCTTAAAATCATGAAAGCTCTCCTTGATATACAGTTCACTGGCAGCATCTGCAGCACCAAACTTTGCATCCAGTGCATCCCAGAGATCCTTCCTGCCTTTTATGTGCATAAACACATCACACAGACGGTCAGCAAGAATGCTTAGAATACATCCCACAAAGACAGTATTGGCATTCTCGAACTTCTTTTGATCCTCGTCAGATATAGTTCCTTCAGGTTTGCCTTTACTGATGTGGAACACTTTCATCGTGGTCAGCCAAAGCTCAGCCTCGTACTGCCACCTCTTAAAGTGCACACCGATAAACTTATCCGGCCTCAGTGCATTGGTAAAACCAGCCATTGTTAATTCAGGAAATTGCCTATAATAAGGTTTTTGGATTGTTGGATTATTAGGCATAATTTCCACGATTAATTCCATAATATAAATCATGACAACAACAGCTACAATCACGTGAACCTTTAACATACTAGATGTATTGATCAACATGAACAGTAGCAGAATATACGTACTAACAGTCATACTAAAGCAACTGATCTGACAACGGTATACGTACTGATCGGTTGCCGATGAAGTCGTTGTTGGTGCAGCGTTTGCAGTAGACTGTTGAAGAAGTCGGCGTTGAAGACGACGAACACGAGCTCCGACTTGACGACCGGGAAGACGCGCCTTGATGACAAACTTGAGCATTCGCGTGGAGCGCTTTCCAAAAACCTTATTCGCCCTCTCCCGTACAGGATCATAAGGGCGAGTGGTTCCGGAGACCTGCTCTCCCGTCTGCCGATGCACGCCGACAAGCAGGATGGAGTAGACTACGTTGGCGGCGCAAGAAGAGAGGATGGCAAAATCCTAGATTGGTTTTCGGTGGTATTGTGACGGTAGCCGCGCTAGACTTTGTATAGAGAAGCTCAGGAAACCCTAACGGAGACGAACGTCGGTCGAGTCCAGTTTGACACGTCTGTCAAAACCTCACAGTTTTCCTGAGCAGCAAAATGAAGCTCGGCTCGGCGAGATTCCCGCAACCCGCAACCCGTGGCCCGCGGCGCGCGTGTTGTGTCGTGACGAGCGGGCGTGCGAGCGGAAGCGTCGGAGGAGGAGCTTGTGTATCTCTCTTATTGCCACTCACTTACAAAGTGGTGCAACACTCCACCTTATAAGGTGGTGCAACTCTCCTCGAACTTTTCATGTGGGACTAAACTTGACCTCTCACTCCACTTCTATGTGAACTGCCACAAACATGGATTCAAACACATATGGGCTACCATAAATTTGGGCTTCAAGATTTAGAAAAAATCTAAAATACACATATGTCTAAATGAATTGGCCTATTATTTCTAATGGTCCAGAGTTAACGGGTTCGTCCCATAAACCAACCCGACCGATCGATCTCGAGATTTAGCGGAGCAAAACACCGCCCAGGAATAATCGATCGACTCACCGGCGCCCCGCCGTACGTAAGCCTTCTCGTCGGAGTTCAACGTAAGCTTTACCGGCATGCTGCTGCATGATATATCGATCGCTAATGTCTTCTATTACTTGCTAGGAAGAATATTGCTGACGTCTGGTGTCGTTGTTCGCAGATGAAAATCCACATCAAGATGCTGTGCGAGCCGCGCACCTGTGAACTCGAGGTGCAGAGCTCGGATACCGTCGCCAGTGTCAAGGCCAGGATATCGGAGGTTCAGGTGCACATGCAGCTACTCATCTTCAACAAGCAATTGCTGAAGGACGAGGACACCCTCGCGTCCTATGAAATTCAGAACAGGGACTCCATCTATCTCAGAATTAACTTTACTTCCTCCGACGACCCAATTAATTGACTTAGATTTATCTAGATATGAATACATCTAGATACACTTGTATCTAGACAAATTTAATTCAACTGATATGGGTCAGGAGGAATAGTAGTTTTTCAAAAATTTGATGTTTGCTGTCCAGCAGGGCACACTTAGCCCTTTATTTTAGAGAGACAGAGAGTGTGGTGTAAACCCCACTTTGTTTGTTCACAAAGTTTGACGGATCCTTGTAAACTGTTTTTCTACCTTCTTCTATACTATTTTTTTTTTTTGTATTTTCTGGTATGGTGTAAACCGCCATTTTGTTCACAAAGTTTGACGAATCCTTATAAACTGTTTTTCTGCCTTCTATAGAAATAATATGGTATGTCTAGGCGTACTTGGTAAAAAAAAGCTGGACTTAAATGTCGTGGGAATGGCCACGGCAGATGCTGTAATCGGCAGCAAGTAGTAGAACGAGGGGCAAGGGCGGCCAGCCATCTACGGTGCGAGATGAGGGCGGAGATGTAGGGTTTTACCTAGGTTCGTCCCTCCCCCCCCTCCCCCCCTCCCCCCGGAGGGTAAAGACCTACTCCCCCCCGGAGGGTAAAGACCTACTTCTGCTAGATTGTATTGATGAGAGAGTAAAAGGACGAGCTCGACGACTAGGCGGCGAGTCGCAGGGGGTGTATGATAGAACGTATCCTCTATGCGTACCCTAGAGAGGTTTATATAGTCTCACCTTGCTAGGGTTTACAGATCTACAACCGAATTAGTTAAGATTCGAAGGGTGTTTTGATCTAATCCGACTAGGCCTAGTTACGCTTCTGGGCCTTCAGCTTTCAGTCGCCTGGCTCCTTGTTGGGTCTTGATCCAGTCGCTGTCCTGCAGACCCACTCGCTGGCAGCATGGGCCAAGGAAATCGTCCTGCTGGGTATACCCTACTTGGCATATCCCATCATTAAACATAGTTAATTAAAAATTGACATTATTTCACTTTTTTTTTCTGGACACGATCCAAGGGCATGCATGAAATTCAATACATACAACTGATAGCACAAACACTTTGTGAGTGGGCTAGTTACTAATTTTGATATGATTAGGATCTCTGAATGAGCTAATTGCAGGATCGGAGGATCACACACAGTTTACTTTCTTCTTTTAGACTTGGGCTGTTTCATAAACTTCTTTATGACCAATGTCGCTGGTCGTAGCAAAATATCATCACCATCTTCACCAACTGTATGTTTGCAATTGGTTCGCCGACCAACACCAGCCAACCATTTTATAAATATCAACATCGACAATGCCCATAAAATGAAAATTATGGCCAAGAAAACCTCAGCCGTCGGTCTGAAATCTCTGTGGAAAATATTAAACCATAAAATATTGTGTTATATTAATCTGATCCTTTTAGGGGTTTATATAGAGTTACACAGGGTAGATGGAGACTTAGAGTATAAGATATAAAGTCCTAGTCTATCTCTAGTCTATACACGTATACGTATTCTAACATCCCCTCAGTCGAAGTAGGAGTGAATCGCACGCTTGCGACTGGATTTAAAGTCTTGCGCTTTCGTCGTCTTCACCTCCTTGTCATCATCACCTGCATGGACATGATCATAGATGGAACCTAGGGACGGTGATTGCATCCCCTTCTAGTGCCACTCTTTCCTCCCGCAGTCATAGCAAGAGTGACGTGGACGCAAGTGACGACTCAGACGCTGTTGACGGGAGTTTTTGAGTTGCTGTAGACGTTGCTCTGATACCATGTGAAAAATATTGAACCCTAAAATATTATGTTATATTGATCTGACCTTTTTAGGGGTTTATATAGAGTTACGTGGGATAGGTAGAGACTTAAAATACAAGATGTAAAGTCCTAGTCTATCTCTAGTCTATACACATATACCTACTCCAAGAATCTCAACCTAGATTTGCATGCATGCCTGCGCCAGCTGATCAGGACAAAACAACCCTGATCATCACTTGCTGATTTATACGATGAAACTCAGATGTGATGTTAATTATTGGACCAATGTCGTCCGTTGGTTCTTGCTCAAGAAACTACTCCATGAAACTTGACACTATTTCTACCTTTCTTGTATGCACTACTAGGAAAACAGTTATGATAGAAAGGCTTTCCGTGGCGTATATTTTATGCCATGCACCACAGTTAAAGTCTAGTGGCGCACGCAAGGCCAAGACGCCATAGAATTTCTAAAATTATGTGACACATACTAAAACACATGCGCTATAGAAATAATGTGGAACCCGCCACCAGAAAGTTGCAAGGGTCTCACCATAGAATTCGGTTGACCAATATTCCGTGGCTCATATGGTGAGATGCGCCAGATGCGCCACAAAATGTGGACACAGGCCCCACCTTGAAAAGTACAGTCCCTTATTCTATGGTGCATATGGTTATATGTGTCACAGAAGTGTATCTGCTATATGCGCCACAAAACTAGGCTTTCAGATCCATGTGCAAAAATGTGTCAGCTTGCACCCCTCTACCTACCACCACCAATTTCACATCCTTCTCCCCCCTCTTCTACACCCACCTCGTCTTCCTCCTTCCTCCTACCCCACCGTGTCCATACTTTTCTCCATTTTGTTATATTTAAACCTACTATAGTTGATGGGTTGGTAAGGGGAAGCCTCTCTCCAACTTGTAGATCTAAAACAGACTTACTTTTCTTCTTCACATCTCTATTTGTCTATCATCTCTCCAACTTGTAGATCTATTTTTCCACTATCTCTCCAACTTGTAGATCTATTTGCCCACAATCTCTTATCGCGGTCTCGTCTCGGTATTGAATCTACTAGGTGAGTAATTGGCCATAAATATGCATGTTTTGTAGGTGAAGCTTGTCCCGCGGGCGGTGTGCGATGTCAAGACAATGTTTATACATGAAGCTTGTGTGGTGCATGAATGTTTGCATGTGAAGAAGTTTTTTGTTGTTGCATTTTGCATCGGTCTGGTGCATAGATGTTTGCCTAAATGTTGATTCATTTTCATTTTGGAAATTTTTTGCACCACCCATATGTCCTACTTTTAGGAAATGTCGTGCTGAATTTTTCCGGCGACCATGCATGTGTGTGTGCATAAGGTGTGGTTCTAATTTACCTAGTCTCTCTTTTGCTCTATATGTGTATACCGTGCAGGCAACCATGGTCATCACGATGAGCGAAGGTCGAGTTACTAGGTACAAGAAAGACGCGAAGGCGGACATGATTTGGAACAACAAGACCCAAATAAGATTTTCATGTCAAACATGCAAACTCTAGCGCTGGGTCGACCCAGATTCTAGAAAATTGGAGGGTCACCTGCTCAGGCGCGGTTTCATGCGTGACTTTAGTGAGGCGTCGCCTGAAAATAGTGGTCATCATGAAGACGAGGACAGGTGATAAGACAAAGAGTCTTCCGGGCATGGTCATCATGACGAAGGAGATTCTGGCGAGCATGATCATCATGATGAAGGAGATAACAGCGGACATGATCATCATGAAGAAGGAGATGTCGGCATGCATGATCATCATGAAGAAGGAGAGGACACAAACACCCATACGCTGCTAACTTCGGCCTTGCGATACCCTCAAGTTCAAGAACTGCTCCTCAAGGAGACGAGCAACACCAAAGCTGTAGCCAAAGAGAAAGCCTAGCTAGCGCAAATGAAGATAGACGGGATGACTCCATTGAATCATGGGTGTCAGCCCGAGGATACACGCTTGAGTGTAATGCTCAAGGCTCTAGAGATGAAGGCGGAATACAAATGGATCAACATGAGCTTCAATGCTAACATGGAATTCTGGCGAGATCGTCTTCCTAAGGGGAACACATTGCCAACAAGTATCGAGGAGGCCAAGAAAATCATGTGCCCAATCGACCTACCGCCCATTAAATACCATGCCTACATCAATGATTGTGCACTTTATTGGAACGAGTACGCAGAGAGAACCACATGTTCGGTGTGTGTCCAAGGACGGTACAAGAGAGGGAACAAGAAAGTTCCTCGAAAATTGGTATGGTAATTTCCTATCAATCCCTGTCTACAGCGATATTTTGTAGATCCTAAGGAAGCAAAGCTCATGCAATGGCACTCAGAAAGGGAGAAACCCGAAGATGATCCGGCGAAGGGCAAGATCCTGACACACCCTTCAGACGCTAGCCAGTGGAATGCATTAGACATCGATTTCTAAGAGTTCGGGAGCGATGCAAGAAATGTCAGGCTAGGTATGAGCACCGATGGACTCAATCCTTTTGGAAACCATAGTAGCACACATCGCACCTGGCCCATGTTTGTATGGCCGTACAACCTCCCTCTGTAGTTGTGCACGAAGCAAAGTTACGTACACATGAGCATTCTTATACAGAGGCCGAAACAACCAGATATCGATATGCATCCATATCTTGGGCTATTGAAAGAGGAGTTAGCCACGTTGTGGGAGACGCTAGCCCGTATGTGGGATGCCTACACTAGAGATATTTCCCTCAAAGTGCCACATTGCTCACGACCGTGCAGGACTATCCTGGTTGCGCATATGTATCGGCTCAGGTGAACCATAGACACAATGCATGTGTCAAGTGCATGGATAAGACTCCACATCTCTAGCTACCGAAGGATCCCGGGTCTTCGGAAACCATGTTCCAAGTGACTCGAAAGTGGCTTCGCATGGATCACTGGTGGAGAAAACACGGTTACCTATTCAATGGGAAAGACGAGCTCGAAAGAACACCGCGTCCGAGGAGCGGCAAAGAAATCAAGGAGTTTTTGAATAATTGGGAAGAGTGCCCTATGCCAGGAAAGAAGCGACCGAGGACAAAGCCGCTGCTGGGTGTATGGAAAGAAATGCCTGTTTTCTAGGACCTGCTATACTGGAAGGTCCTCCACACGCCCCATAGCCTCGATGTAATACACATCATGAAAAACGTTACCGAGAATCTGCTTGGCACTCTACTCAATATGCCGGAGAGGACCAAGGATGGGCCGAAAGCAATAAACAACCTGAAATTGCTTGGCATCAAGGAGGATCTTTAATATCCTGATAGTGATGATGATGATCAGACGAAAGGGACTCAAGGTTGCTGTAAAAGGGTTAAGAAGAATGAGGTGGTGGTGCTGCGCTGCCTGCTTCACTCTGAATCAGGAGGAGATCGAGCAGTTTTTCGGGTGCCTCCTAGGAGTCAAAGTTCCTCACGGTTACTCGAGAAAGATAAGCAGATATATGAACATAGCGAAGAAGAGGTTCAGCGGTATGAAGTCTCACTACTGTCACGTGCTGCTGAAAAATATACTTCTAGTTGCAATCCGAGGGATAATGGACGAGCATGTTTGTGAGATGCTATTTGGCCTCTTCAACTTTTTCAACGTCATCTCTAGGAAGTCAATCGGCATGAAGCAGCTCGACAAGCTACATGAAGAGACCGTGGTGATACTATGAGATCTCGAGATTTACTTCCTCTCGCATTCTTCGATACCATGGTGCATCTGCTTGTTCATGTCATGGATGACATCATCCAGCTTGGGCCGACATTCCTGCACAATATGATGCCGTTTGAAAGGTTGAACGGTGTCATCAAAGGATTCATTCGCAACATGTCCCGTCCAGATGGAAGCATAGCCAAGGGCTTTCTGATCTATGAGTGCATATCCTTCTGCCAGAACTATCTAACCACTGATAACGAGGATGTTGGAATACCCACCAAGAAGCACCTCGGCAGACTCGTTAGATATGGTCATCGCGAGGGCTACTACTCACTGCATGTCGGCATTGCTAATCGAGACGCCGACTTTGACAGGGCACACCGAGTCACACTACAACACATTGAATTGGTAGGCCCTTGGGTGGAAGAGCACAGAACCTTAATCGAGCAGCAGTACGTCGACCTGTGCCGTCCGGGTAGGAAGGGAGACATAACTAGAGAGCACAGCTCCATCTTTGTGTTCGTTCAAGAAAAGGCTGCTGGACAATCCCCCATGGACGCCTTCTACGGAAGATCAAAAATGATATTATCATTGTCACAGGACCCAGCACATAACCTAAGGACCTATCAGTCATACAACATCAACAGTTATAGATTCTACATCGAGGAAAAGGACAAGAATAGCGAATATCAAAACTCAGGAGTAACTATGTTTTCCTTTGCTGATGACAAGACTACTGTCATGGAAAGATTCTATAGAAGGATCGAGAAGATATGGGAGCTCGACTACTATGGACAGACGGTACCGATGTTCCGTGTTAGATGGGCCAAGAATGTCAAAAAAAGGTCAGCATTTCACCACCTTCATTATACCCGATGCCAGATCAGCGAAGAACGCCTCCACAAAAAATGAGCCATGGGTACTCGCTAGACAAGTTGATCAATTTTTCTTTGTTACCAATCTATCAAAGCCCAGCCATGTTGTAGTGAGGAGGGGCAAGAGGAGCATCATAAGAATGGAAGGAGCCACCAACTAGCAATACTTCAACAAGAACGACGATCCAAAGATCGAAAAGGAATTCAACAAGTACTTCAACATGCCTACTATTAATACAGTAAGAAGGAATACCACACTACCTACTAAAGGTTGTCCGTTCACAAGAAAAAATCTCAAAGTGCTCGGGCTAAAGTATTCAACCACGACGAAAAAGGGCAAGAAGATTGTGAAGAGAGTCTAGCTCGAAACCGATACATCACATGACGACATGACCTTTTTGTGTATTAATTCAGATGTGTGCTTGCAAATATATTATTTAGACTAAAACATATATCATGATATTCGTGTGGGTATATAAATATGCATGTTTGTGTGACTAGCATATATATATATATATATATATATATATATATGATTCACGGAAGTTTTTTTAAATAAATATGCATGTGTTTGTTCTTACTTTTAAATATATCAGTAACATAATTAAAAATATTTTTTAAATAAGAAAAAAATGTCTGGGACAACCAGGATTCGAACCTGGTTGTCCTAGGTTAGAGTTGTCAAGGAAGACCACTAGTCTATGTGTGTGTTTATGTCAAACTACAATGTCGTTCTTTTTTGGACTAAGTATAGAGATTCTGTGGCGCATATCTTTGGAATGCGCTATAGAAGTTGGAAATTTTGTGGTGCATACTGCAGAAATGTGCCACGGAATTTTCACTAGCCAAATAGTGGACGGTTCTGCCTTCCTAATCCCTCCTTCCATTTATTCCACAAATCGATCGCCTGCACAACTATATCTCTCTCCCGTGCAACCCTAGCTCTCGCCAGAGCCTGTGGAGGAGGAACAACTGGAGCCCGTGGAGGAGGATCCCATCCCGCGCGCCCTAGGAGGAGCAGGTCAGTCCCACGCGCCCTAGCTCTCGCCAGAGCGCGTGGAGGAGGATCCCGTGGAGGAGGATCCTATGGAGGACGATCCTGTCCCACGGTCCCTAGGAGGAGTAGGCCAGTCTCGCGCCCATCCCACAGCAGGAGCACCACCGCCGCCACCTCGTCGACGACCACCTCCCCATCCGCAGGTACTGGAATATCACTACTCTCTCTCTCTTCTTTAAACCTGATCTCGATAGTGTAGAATATGAAGAAATGGCCAGAAATGGCTACTCTAGGATCACAATTGGAACTTCTATCTGTAGTGTTGGTTGTTTTACCAAAAAGATATGGTACATGTTGCTACTTTTATAGAGAGAACATAGTTACACAGAGATAAATGGCCAATGATCAGAAGTACAAGTAACTTGTAGTTAGGCTCATTTTCTGAAATTAGTGAAACATATTGACCGTGAATTGTGATTGACTTACCGTGTCAGTTTTGAATAAAAACACCACATGAAAGTAGATGAAATTATACTTGTAGTTAGATCTACCAACCTTAACTTGTGTCAAGTCGGATGGATGGATTTTACTAATGAAAGTAGATGAAATTTTGCATGTGCGCAGATCTAGATCTAGCTTTCACCTCCAAAATTCCCATTGGTACATGGGTAGTTTGGATTAGCTAGTGCAGAACTATTGATCTAGCAGAAAATGATGGGATGTAGAGTATTTACATCAGAATCTCAACTTTTATATGCATTGTTGGTTGTTTTACCAAAAGGATACGGTACATGTTGCTTACAGTAATGAACATAGATGCAGAGATAAATGGCCAACTGTCATAAGTATAACTTACAAGTAGATTCATTTTGTGAAATTAGTGAAAATACATTGACTCTTAATTATATGAAGCATTTTCCATGTAGGAATACAAGTTCAGACTCTAGAACAAGCTGGCTGGTTCCTCTAATTAATGGAAAGGGACCCTTAATTGGGCATAACTAACCCAGTACTTCACATATAAGGACACTTAACCCTAGTGATGATGCATGGGCCTAGCAAAGTCATGTATAGTACTAACTACTAAAGCAACAAGTTAGGAGGTGTAGCACCCCGGGTAAAATCACTATCAGAGTATCGCCTGCTATTCCTACTTTGTGCATCATCATGACATCATCATGCATGCTTGTTCATAAAAATAATTTAAGAAAACCCTATTTCTGTTTGACATTACTCAATCCTTTATTTCAAATTAAACTATAGACTTTTCTATAAATATTTTGTTTTTCAAAAACTGTTTTCAAAAGTCTATTAAAAAATAAACTAAATAAAATAAAATGTTTTCCGGGAGAGGCGGCCCAGCCGATAGGCCAGGCCACCTACGACCCCGACCCAACAAAAAAACCCAAACCCTAGACCACCCCTCTCACCTCTAACCCTAGCAAACCCTAGACCTAACCCTACCCCTACCTTCTAACTCCATGCCCCCACAACTCCCCTAGCTAACCATAGCCGCCACACACCCAGATACCTACCTAACCCCCGTGCGCACGTCGCACCCTCACACCCCGCCAACACAACACACGCACACTACATGACACGGCAAACACAACGTACGCACTCACGCACCCTCCTCTCAATCGTGGCCCACCTCCCCAGTCCCGTTATGGACGACTTGGAGCACATTATCTCGATCATAGACAACTAAAATTAAAGTAGTGCTATTAATTTGACTTTGTAATGACTAGTAATCATCTTCTCTACAACGAAATGGCTAAATAAAAGTACCAACAACTGCTGGAATTGGGATACCTCATGCTATATGTATCTGACTAGTAAGTATCACAACTACAACAGAATGGTTACCTAAAAGTGCCCACTGCTTATTATATCAGAAAATTCATGCTATCTATATCTGACTAGTAAGTGCTCCAACTATACCGGAATGAATAAAATCGCCAACTGTGTGAGTTTCCTTGGTACTTCCTCGTTTGTTATCGAGGGAGAAACACCAGGATGGGTATGATCGGTGTATGTATTAGGATGAATCCGAATAGGTCTTTCTTATCCTTCACTGATAGCCGACAGTTGCATCAAGTCTCTATAGGTTGTTTAGTGCATGCTGCGCATCCGCTTCCGTCCACCATACCTATGTAGGCGAGGACCGCCGAATTCTAAGACTCGCCGTGTACCGGCCTCATTACTGACCGCTCTCTTTTTTCCTTTGCCCTTTGTCGGCACCCCTTTTGTCTAAGCAGGTCTTGAGATCAACATCGTTAGCAAGGTTGCCCTTCCGGCTTGGCCTGGGCAGGGTTATGGACGCCATTGGTTATTCTTCAGGGCTCTTAGCCCCATTTGCATCTTGTCCGTACTCAGACGTTGTATAGTTTTCAAGGTGATTTGGATCTTTGTACTGTATATCTGTATTCATGACTCATGAAGTCGTTGTTGTATATATCTGTTCTGTGGGTTCCATCATGGACTATTGTGTAATGGTATTACTTTGTTTTCCACCCGCACGAAAGTGTCTGGTGGGCACCTTTGAATCGTTTCTATGCGGGTTTGGCGGGAATAGCTAAAACTTGCATATGTCCGATCCGAGGGTGTTACAAAGTGGTATCAGAGCCTAGTAGTTGTGATACCCCACTAGTCCAGCCTGTAGGATAACCGGACGTTTTAGAGTGTGAAAACTATTTTGGAAAATCGGTTGGATAGATCTGATTAGGTCTGCTTTTACTCCTTACCCCTCTACTATTCTCCTCTTACCTCGACGTGTTTTGAATCTTCTCTCTTATCTTTTCTTTGAGTCCAGGAATTCTCGTGGTTGGGTTTCCGTCATACCTTCAGAGTTTCACTTCCATCCTCTTGTAACAGTGCTTCGACATCTGCTCTTCATGCTATCTGAGGAATCATATTATGTTGTACCTATCAGTGGACCGAAAATTCACTAAAAAAATTCTGTGTATCCTCCTGTGTTTTCTGGTGTGACCATATCATCTGCATCAGATCTGATGAAGAGCCTGCATCACTCCTTTGTTTCCAAATGTTGTTTGTCAAGATCTTCAGTCTGAATTCCGAGAGTTGGTTGCATAATTCGTTGTTCCTGTATAGAGTAATGCTTTGAGTGTGGGATGGAGTCGCGACCATACCACTACTCTTACCATTCGCTTTTGTATATTGAATTGGTGGATCAAGCAATTTTACTCCTTCCACAGAAGTTAGAGGTGGCCTTATATTTTGATACCTTTACCTTCGTTCTTTGTTCTCCGGAGAGTTCTCTCGATGAATGTGATCAACGATCCCTTGTTGGTGGTGTCGCCAATTTCAAGACAAACAAAGAATCCTTGTTAGTGGTGTCGCAAGAATCTACACTAAGTGAGAAGATTCTGATCATCGGTCGTTTCGCCATACCAGGATGCGGATCTCGAGGGCGAGATCCATTTTTAGTGGTGTCGAATTGTAGCACCCCAGGTAAAACCACTACCAGAGTATCGCCTGCTATTCCTACTTTGTGCATCATCATGACATCATCATGCATGCTTGTTCATAAAACTAATTTACAAAAATCCTATTTTTGTTTCACATTACTCAATCCTTTATTTCAAATTAAACTTCAGACTTTTCTATAATATTTTGTTTGTCAAAAACTGTTTTCAAATGTGTATTAAAAATAAACTAAATAGAATAAAACATTTTTTGGGAGAGGCAGCCCAGCCGATAGGCCAAGCCACCTATGACCCCGGCCCAACAAAAAAAAACCAAACCTTAGACCACTCCTCTCGCCTCTAACCCTAGACCTAACCCTACCCCCACATACTCCCTCCATGCTGCCACAACTCCCCTAGCTAACCATAGCCGCCACACACCTAGATACCTACCCAAACCGTGCGCGAATCGCACCCTCACACCCCGCCAACACAACACACTGATGATGGCTCTGTTGATGTAGAACCTGTTGGGAACCCTAAGAGCAAGGTATGATGAGCACAAAAGCAAGTTCTCTCTCAGTTGTAAAACCAAGGTTATCGAACCAGTAGGAGAGAGAAACAACTTCCGAAGGTATTGCTAGCAACATGGAACCTGCACAAAACACAACCAAAATACTTTGCCCCAACTTATCAATGAGATTGTCAAGCTCACTGGTTTTGCTGGAAACAAAGAATTAAACGTATAGTGTGGAAGATAGTAATTGCTTATAGTAATTGTAGAAAGTAAACAGTAAATAGTAGATAGTATATCGATGGGAAGGAATGGACCAGGGTCCATAGTTCACTAGAGGTGTCTCTCCATAAGATAAAAACATGCTGGGTGAACAAATTACAGCGAGTCAATTGACAAATAGAGAATGTATAACAATGCATGTACATGACATTTTGATCGCTATGAGATTCATTTGGGCATTACAACATGATACATAGACCGTAATCCAACTGCATCTATGACTAATAATCCACCTTCGGGATATTACTCGAACAACCCTTGGGTATTAAGTTGCAAGCAGCAGATAATTGCATTAAGCAAGGTGTGTAAAGTAAACAATACAATTGCCCTTGAGAAAAGGATTGTTGTTTTCTCCATAGTAGCAGTAGCACATCTACAATCTTAGAGGTTTTTGTCACTCCCCCAGATTAATAGAGGCATGAACCTACTATCGAGCATAAATACTCCCTCTTGGAGTCACAAGCAAATACTTGGCCAATGTAACTACTAGCAACGGAGAGCATGCAAGATCACAAATAACATAGACACGATAGAATCAATAATCAATCTGACATAGTACTCAATATCCATTGGATCCCCTCAAACACAACATGTAGCATTACAATAAAATGATCTTGATCATGATAGGAGCTCACAAGATCTAAACATGGTAGCACAAAATAGGAGAAACAAACATCTAGCTACTACATGGACTCGTAGTCCAAGGTTGAACTACTCACACGTCACTCCAGAGGCTGGCATGGTGATGAAGAAGGCCTCCGGGATGATCTCTCCTCTCCGACAGGGTGCCGGGAAGAGCTTCGGATCCCTCTCGATCTAGGGATGGAGATGGCGGTGGCTATGGATTTTTTCGTCGAATTCTGATCAGGTACTTAGGGTTTTTGCCTCGAGGGGAATATATAGGCGAAGGGGCAAGGTCGGTGGAGAGACATGGGGCCACACCCTAGGGCGGCGCGCCCCCTTGGCCGCACCTGGGCCAGGTGTGGCCGCCCTGGGGTGCACCTCCCCCTCTCCTTCGGGATCCGTATCGTGTTAGGAAAATAGGAAATTTGGCTTTTGTTTCGTCCAATTCCGATAATATTTCTTTACTAGCTTTTCTGAAACCAAAAACAGCAAAAAACAGGAAATTGGCTCTGTGGCACTTGTTAATAGGTTAGTTCTAGAAAATATATAAAAATACCACAGAGTGTAGATAAAACATAATATAAGTGGTACAAAACAAGCATGGAGCATAAAAAATTATAGATACGTTTACGACGTATCAAGCATCCCCAAGATTAGATCCTACTTGTCCTTGAGTAGGTAAGTGATAAAAAGAATAATTTTTTAGGTCACATGCACCATCACAATCTTGATCAAGGTATTGTAAAGCAATGATAGATGGGATCAAAGTACTCCAAACATAAGCATGAAAGATATATTTCTAACAATTATACATAACAACTATGTTGCAACATGAAAGGCAACACAAATAAAAATCATGAATAATGCTTTAAAAGACATTTGTTTGTTTCACATATAGAAAACATAGCAGAAGTGGTATTCAGCTTGTTCTTCATGGAATAGGAACACATAAATGCATATGACACCTTCAAAGTTCATAAGGGTGACTAGATACAAATAATTTAAGAACAAGCAATACCATAATTATGAATCAATCAACAAGTTCTGGGACAATGCACATTGAACTCAGAATGACAACTATGATCTCTTAACTGGTGCATAAATATAGAAGATGGAAACTCAACATAAAAGTAAAAAAAGAAAGGCCTTCAAAGAGGGAAGTAGGGATTTCAATTTTTATAAAGCTTCCAAAAATTATGGTACTTACTAGATTTGAGCTCTCATTGCCCCTATCATAAGCATCTTGAAGTGATTAATTTTAAAGTGAGGGAAAATATGAGTTATAAGCTTGACAAATCACAAGTTGAAAGTCGCATGCCCCTTGATTACGAGTACCGAGACCTCATGCTACTCAACTTTGGTCACATGCAAGTTCTTATCATTATAAGTATATGTGTATCATAGAGAACCGCCAACGGGGTACCCCTTGCCCCATGACACAGGAGCTATCCCATATCAAAATGACAAGGCAACAGACAGTGAGCATCTCAGTGATCTTTTTATTTACTATTTGCATAGTTTTTATTGAGGATGCTTTATAGAATGCCACTATGGTTTTGCTGCAAGTTTCCACTTTTGCTGCAAGTTTCCACCATGATTAGGCATGGCTTAGGCTAGCCTCCTAGAAGTTTCTCTAACACATATAAAAACTCCATGCACTGACAATGTCCCATCTTATTTCACACCTCCGACATCCATAAACAAAAGAACATGATATCAACTGAATAAATAAGTGCAATGTCGAAAGTGTATCCCATGACAACATGGTTTTGCTAACTCCCAACTTATTTGCAAGCATACAAGCATCATAAGATAGTCACAATAGTTCAGGTTTATTAAGCGCAAGAAATAAAATGTGCCTTCAAGTTCATGAGAGCTTTAATCACTAAATTTCACATAAAAAAAATTTAATTTGGAAGATAGATAAAAACATGAATATACTTGGAATGGTGTAACACACCATGCATAGGAGTATATAGTGGACTCTTTGGAATAACTTGGTTTCTTGGGAGTTGTATGCACGAGTATAGCTCATACTCAGTACAGGTGGAGGCTAGCAAAATACTGAGAGCGACCAACTAAGAAAGCAATAATGGCCATAATCATGCAGAGCGACAAAACATTATTAATCAAAGCATAAAGTGATATCACAAGTCAAAAACTAAATGATCATAGAGGCTAAGATGACTAGTTGATAGTCATAAGATGGTGTAAGCATGTTCCAAGTCAACCCAAATAAAGCATCAAAGGAGAATACCTCAATATTATGCTTTTGTATGCTAAAACAACGCATGATTCTTTATGGCACATTAAGCAATCTCAATTGTTTGAAAAAAGTCATGCTACAACAATAATCACTAAGAATATTGTTAAATCAACATATAACATGACATGATAAAGTCTAAGTCACAGTCAAAACAAGCCTTTTTTATACCACCGTAAGCATGAAACTTTCTACTCTTTTCCAACACCAATCAACTTATCTGAAACAAATCACAAAGATAATAATCAATAAAGACTAGAGAGCTTGTCTCACCTAACTACCAACAAGAACTAAAAATTTCTAAGAAAAAAGAAAAATAAAACTAAAGCTAAACATAGTGCTAGCAAAAGAGAACACTCACAGAACAATAAGAGTGAAACCTAGAGTGTTCTAGGCAATGAATAACTGGGTGTGACTTCTCCAAAAGAAGCGTGCTGGGATCCAACCAACTTATTGCAGCAAACAAAGAAAAAGAAAACTAAAAACAAAACAAAGACGATCCAAGAACAACATATAGTGCATGAAGCAATTAAAATATAGTGTCTTGAAAGAAGACCTGATATTTTTGTTGATGAAGACGGGGAAGCCTTGGGAATCCCCAAGCTTTGACGCTTGTACCTATTGAATAGTTCTTGGGGTGACACGGGTGGCATCCCCAAGATTGAGCTTTTGTCCATACTTCATCTCATCACATCATTCTCTCCCTACACTTGAAAACTTCCTTCATACAAAACTTCACACAATCTTCATTAGCAACATTAGTGTGTTCAAGATAATAAGCCTTTGGGTTCAGTTTCAACTAAAGTAAATCATACATTAAAACATAAGCTACTGTAGAAACTCCCTTTAGAAGCTCAAGTGATAAAAAAGAACTAAAAAATAAATCGATTAAGAGACAAATGCAAATAATGGCAGAAATCTGTCAAAACAGACTTGCAGTTAAATAGCGATTATTTCGGAAATGTTCCGTTGCTCAAATCGAAAAGTGCAAAAATAACGAAAGTTGGTTAAATACTAGGGTCATGCGCACAAACAATTTCATCTCAATCCGACGTACTGGGATTTTTCACGATTTTTTACAGTGAAGCATAGAAATCTGTTTCGGGGCAACAACTTCTCCTAATATTACTTCCCTCTCATTAGAGGATATTCTTGGAACAAAAACCAAAAAAAAAAGATAAGGATAGGTTATTACAGAGGCAATAACATCCAAGACTCAACAAAAGAAAAACTTATTGAAATAAAAAAATTGGGTTATCTCCCAGGAGTGCTTTTCTTTAACGCCTTTCAGCTAGGCACAAAAAGAAAGAATCAAGTATTTTAGAATGAAGAAGCATCAACATCAAAATTTATTTTAATAAGAGAATAAAAAGATAACTTCTTTCTTTTTCGAGGGAAGTGTTCCATACCTTTCTTGAATGGGAATTAATATTTAATGGTGTCTTCCTTCATATCAATAACGACACCAATAGTTCTAAGAAAAGGTCTTCCCAAAATAATAGGACAATAAGCATTGCATTCAACATCCAAAACATAGAAATCAATAGGGACAAAGGTATTGTTAACCATAATAAGAACATCATTAATTCTCCCCATAAGTTTGTTTTTAGCATTATCATCAAGATGGTCATCCAAATAACAATCTTACAATGGTGGTAAATCAAGCATTTCATAAATTTTTCTAGGCATAATAGAGACACTAGCACAAAAATCACATAAAGCTTTGAGATCAAAATCATTCACTTTCATATTAATGATGGTCTCCCAACCATCTTCTAATTTTCCAGGAATAGAAGCTTTATGTTTCAATTTTTCTTCTTTAATTTTCATGAGAGCATTTGTAATATGTTTTGTAAAAGCCATATTCATAGCACTAGCATTTGGACTTCTAGCATGCTTTTGCAAGAACATAATTACTTCAGAAATATTGCAACCATCAAGATCAAAATCAAAATTATCATCCAAGGTAGCAGAGCTATTGTCTCCCATATTTTGAAAAAATTCAGCATTTTATTGGAAAAAATTCTAGTGGGTTCAGGCAATGTTGCAAAAGGAATGGGGACTTCGTCTACACCAATTATTTTACCATTAATAGTAGAAGTCTTGCTAGCATCAACATCACTAGTGGTGGTAATGGTAAAAATTTTAGTCATATTATTATTTCTAGCAATTTCATCTTCTCTTTCCCACCCAACATGCAATTCAACTAACATCCTAACGTTTTCATTATTTCTAACTTGAATGGAATTAGTAGCAGCAAAGGGATTTTCCATGGTTTTAGGTTTAGCAGCCATTTTATAAATCAAAGAAGATTGTGCTTGAGACAAAGATGAAATAATTTTTCAGCATTCAAAAGCTTTTCCTCAATAGATTTATTGAAAGCATTTTGTTTACTACTAAAATCCTTAAGCATGACTTCAAGTTAAGAGGGTGCACTTCTATTGTTGTTGTAGGAATTTCCATAAGCATTACCATTATTAGACGGACATGGCCTATAATTGTTATTGTCAAAATTATTCCTATAAGCATTATTGCCAAAATTATTACTTCTAATGAAGTTCACATCAACTTGCACTTCTTGATCAACCAAAGAGTCCAAAGGAACATTATTTGGATCAATATGAGCTTTTCCACTAACAAGAATAGACATAATAGTATCAATTTTATCACTCAAGGAGGAGGTTTCTTCAACAGAATTTACCTTCTTACTGGAGCTCTCTCAGTGTGCCATTCAGAATAATTAATCATCATATTATCCAGGAGCTTTATTGCAGCACCCAAAGTGATGGTCATAAAGGTACCTCCAGCAGCCGAATCCAATAGATTTCTTGAAGAAAAATTCAATCCTGCATAAAAGGTTTGGATAATCATCCAAGTAGTCAGTCCATGGGTGGGGAAATTCTTCACTAAAGATTTTATTCTTTCCCAAGCTTGAGCAACATGTTCATTATCAAATTGTTTAAATTTCATTATGTCACTTCTCATGGATATAATCTTAGCAAGAGAATAATATTTTCCAATGAAAGCATCTTTGCATTTAATCCAAGAATCAATACTATTTTTAGGCAAAGATAGCAACCAATCTTTAGCTCTTCCTCTCAAAGAGAAAGGAAGCAATTTAAGCTGAATAATATCTCCATCTACATCCTTATATTTTTGTATCTCACAAAGTTCAACAAAATTATTAAGGTGAGAAGCAGCATCATCAGTACTAGCACCAGAAAAATGCTCTTTCATAACAAGATTCAGCAAAGCAGGTTTAATTTCATAGAAAGTGGCTTCAGGAATAGGTGGAGCAATAGGTGTGCACATGAAATCATTGTTGTTTGTGCTAGTGAAGTCACACAACTTAGTTTTCAAGAGTATTCATTTTTTGCAAGATTAAAGCAAGCCAACAGAAATAGTAACTAAAGTAGGAACAATTTTTGTGCGTTTTTTATAAAAGGAAGCAAACCAAACGAAGCTAAAGAAACAAAGTAAAACAAAAACAAAGTAAAGAGATTGGTAGTGAGAGACTCCCCTTGCAGAAATGTTCTTTATCCCCGGCAACGACGCCAAAAAAGCTTGATGATGGCTCTGTTGATGTAGAACCTGTTGGGAACCCCATGAACAAGGTATGATGAGCACAACATCAAGTTTTCCCTCAGTTTTGAAACCAAGGTTATCGAACCAGTAGGAGAAAGAAACAACTTCCAAAGGTGTTGCTAGCAACATGGAACCTGCACACAACACAACCAAAATGATTTTCCCCAACTTATCAATGAGGTTGGCAAGCTCACTGGTTTTGCTGAAAATAAAGGATTAAACATATAGTGTGGAAGATAGCAATTGCTTGTAGTAATTTCAGAAAGTAAACATTAAATAGTAGATAGTATATCGATGGGAAGGAATGGACTGGGGTCCACAGTTCACTAGAGGTGTCTCTCCATAAGATAAATAACATGTTGGGTGAACAAATTACAGCGGGGCAATTGGCAAATAGAGAATGCATAACAATGCATGTACATGACATTTTTATCACTATGAGATTCAATTGGGCATTACAACATGATACATAGACCGTAATCCAACTGCATCTATGACTAATAATCCACCTCCGTGATATCATCCGACCAACCCTCGGGTATTAAGTTGAAAGCAACAGATAATTGCATTAAACAAGGTGTGTAAAGTAAACAATGCAATTGCCCTTGGGCAAAGGATTGTTGTTTTTCCCTAGTATCAACAACACATCTACAATCTTAGAGGTTTCTGTCACTCCCCCATATTTCTAGAGGCATGAACCTACTATCGAGCATAAATACTCCCTCTTGGAGTCACAAGCAAATACTTGGCCAAAGTAAATACTAGCAACAGAGAGCATGCAAGATCACAAATAACATAGACATGATAGAATCAATAATCAATCTATCATAGTACTCAATATCCATCGGATCCCTGCAAACATAACATGTTGCATTACAATAAGATGATCTTGATCATGATAGGATCTCACAAGATCTAAACATGGTAGCACAAAATAGGAGAAAAACCATCTAGATATTGCATGGACCCGTAGTCCAAGGTTGAACTACTCATACATCACTCCGAAGGCTGGCATGGTGATGAAGAAGGCCTCCGGGATGATCTCCCCTCTTTGGTAGGGTTTCGGGAAGAACTTCGGATCCCTCCCGATCTAGGGATGGAGATGGCAGCGGTTGCGGAATTTTTCGTGGAATTCTGATCGGGTACTTAGGGTTTTTGCCTCGGGGGGAATATATAGGCAAAGGAGCAAGGTCGGTGGAGAGCCAGGGGCCACACCCTAGGGCAGTGCGCCCCCTGGCCGTGCCTGGGCCAGGTGTGGCCGCCCTGGGGTGCGCCTCCCCCTCTCCTTCGGGCTCTGTATCATGTCGGGAAAAATATGAACTTTGGCTTTTGTTTCGTCCAATTCCAAGAATATTTCTTTACTAGCTTTTCTGAAACCAAAAACAGCAGAAAACAGGAAACTGGCTCTGTGGCACTTGTTAATAGGTTAGTTCCAGAAAATGTATAAAAATACCACAAAGTGTAGACAAAACATAATATAAGTGGTACAAAACAAGCATGGAGCATAAAAAATTATAGATACGTTTACGATGTATCACACATGCACACCACATGGCACGCCAAACACAACGCACACACTCACGCACCCTCCTCTCGATCGTGGCCCACCTCCCCAATCCCTTAATTACCGACCTTGCTCCCTACCCCGCAAATCCCTCTCTCCCGACCCCGTACACCCCTCGCTTCCTCTCTGGCCCACCGCCACCTATCATGCTACCACTGTCACGCCCCACCCCTCGCTCTCGCCACCTCGTCTTCCTTCCTCCGCCGCCAGAAGCCCGCCGCCGCTCCCCTTCTCCACCCAGTCGTCTCACCATCCGACACAGCCGCTGCGGCACCACACCGGCCTCGACTCGCGTCAGGCCTTCCCTCGCCCGCGTCCTCCCCAAGCCCCTCCCTGCGACCACCTCTGGGCCCCGCTCGAAGGCGCCCCACGCCTGCGCGGCCCTGCCTTCTCCCTCGTCTCGTCTCGCCTCGCCTCTAGCCGCTGCCCTCACCTTTGTCGGTCTCCCCTCTCCCTACGTAGGTCGCTGCCCTCCTCGACCCTGTCGCTGCCACTCT
Source organism: Avena atlantica (assembly GCA_910589765.1). Taxonomy (NCBI): domain Eukaryota; kingdom Viridiplantae; phylum Streptophyta; class Magnoliopsida; order Poales; family Poaceae; genus Avena; species Avena atlantica. The sequence continues at coordinate 167,421,572 of OU342737.1, forward strand.
CTCCTTGTGCCACTACAGGTCCCCGAGATTTCTGTAACCCGCGTGCTACCGGTCGTGTCGGCCTCCTAGCCTCGCAGACGGTTCTCTCGCGGGTACCTAGAATGTGCGTGGCCTGTAGATTGCATGATGATATGTGCATGTGCGGGTGGATGTGTGAAGATGTGGTGAAGTGGTGATTTTGTTGTTGTTGTTGTTGGGCAAAGTGAAGTGGGGTGATGATGTGGTGATTATGATGTGGTTCGAGATCCTACAGGCGACAAGTCTGGCGAGTAGGATAGGAATATCGTGCGAGACCCAAATCCCATCGGAAAGACCTTCGCCCAAAGCCTCTGGCAAAATGGATCAACACCAATAACGACACTCGAAGGCCACCAACACCAGAACCAATAAAAGATGGAACCTCGAGGTCTACTTCATGGATACCAACGACTGACCCCGGATCCGAAGTCCAAACCCCGGCACCAGCTTCATGCTCTCCTCGTGGACGCCAAGGCCCCGTTCCCAGAGGTGAATACCGATCTGGCCGAGACCCCGAATATCGATCCCTCAGGACCCCAAGATTGCCGAGTCCCCATATGTATGACCCCTATTGATGCGCTCAGATCAATGTAGAGCTTCGTTGGGAGATCCCCAAGAGAAAGGTACGATAAGCACAGCAGCAAGTCTTCCCTCAGAATGAAACCAAGGTTATCGAACCAGTATGAGGAAGGAAACGACCCAAAGGTGTTGCTAGCAACTTGGAAACCTACACAACACAAACTCAAGACTTTGCCCCAACGAACAGTGAGGTTGTCAATCTCACCGGTTTGCTGAAAAAAAAGAATTAACTGTATGGTGTGGAATGTAATGGTGGTTTGCAGAAAGTAAATAGTAACAGTGGAAGATGTATCAATGTTAAAGATTGGACCGGGGTCCATAGTTCACTAGATGTGTTCTCCTTAAGATAAACAACATGGCATGCTGGGTAAACAAATTACAGCGGGGCAATTGACAGGACATAGCAAGGCATAACAATGCAATACTAGACATTCATGATCCTATGAGATTTGATTGGGAAATACAACAAGATACATAGGTCGCAATCCAACTGCATCTATGACTAGTAATCCACCTTCAGGTTATCATTCGAACCCCCTCCAGTATTAAGTTGCAAGCAACGGATAACTGCTTTAAGTAAAGTTTGTAAGGTAAACAATCCACTTGTTCCATGAACAAGAGACCATTGTTTTCTCCCTAGTAGCAACAACAAATCTACAACCTTAGAGATTTATGTCACTTCCCCAGATTAAATAGATGCATGAACCCACTATCGAGCATAAATACTCCCTCTTGGAGTCACTAGCATCTACTTGGCCAAGATAGCTACTAGAAATGGAGAGCATGCAAGATCACAAACAACACAGACATGATAGAATCAATAAGATAGAACTATTAATCAATCTGACATAGTAATCTCAATATCCATCGGATCCCCACAAACACAACATGCATGATTACAAATATATGATCTTGATCATGAACGGAGCTCACAAGATCTAAACATTGAAGCACAAAGGAGGAGATACAACCATCTAGCCACTACATGGACCCGTAGTCCAAAGTGGAACTACTCACGCATCATACCGGAGGCTGGCATGTTGATGAATAAGGCCTCCGGGATGATCTCCTCTCCGGCAGGGTGCCGGGAAGAGCTTCAGATCCCCCCGATCTAGGGACGATGGTGGCGGCTATAGACTATTTTGTGGAAGATTGATCGAGTACTTAGGGTATTGGTATCGGGGGCTTCTTATAGGTGAAGAGGCGAGGCAGGGGCACCCAGGCTGGCCGTACCCCCCTAGGCGTGAGCTAGGCCAGGCCACGCGGCCAGGGGGTGTGGACCCCAGGTGGCTTTTCTCCGTCTCGTCTTCTGGCTCCTTGTTACCCACAGTAAAATATTAACTTTGGATTTTGTCCCGTCCAATTATGAGAATATTGATTTTCTGTCTTTTGTGGAATCAAAGATAGAAGAAAACAGACAACTGGCACTGTGGCATCTTGTTAATAGGTTAGTCCCAGAAAACATATAAAAATACCTCAAAGTGTAGACAAATCAAAGCAAAGTAGATACTAAACAAGCATGGAACATAAAAAATTATAGATATGTTTACGATGTATCACCTACCTATCCCGACCCATATTTTTATAATATATAACATCTATCTTGTTGCATTTAAATTGTACATGATTGCATTCATAACATGTGGTTTGGGGGGCATTATGCTGATTCACCTCATATCTAAATATGGAGACCATATGTGGGGTTTCTAGTCTTATATTGGCTCTATTTAAATTTGTGTAGCAAACCGATGCCACATTTTGCCTTGTTAGTACAACATTAAATTGCAGGTATCTAAATAACATAAACCATCTAACTAATTGTCGGGACCCCAGTTCTGCTTAATATTGCCTAATTCCATTGCACCTTTGCCATGTCATACATCATACATGCATCATGCCCATTCTTCTGCCATAGTATTAAATAGTGTATCCTTTTTTTCTCCTAGTGCTTTGCTTCTTCAAGGATTAGGCCGATGAGTTGATGCGAGTGTCGATCCGATCTTCGGATGAACCTTCGGCAATGTTTTCAGGCGAGCATTCTCCCCCTTTCTACATATCTTACTTTTATAGTCTTTATTTCCTCCTATCAATCTATTGATATCTGTGTTGCGATGCTTTAGTTTTCGTACCCGTGATATCCCTTGTGACCACTATATTGACTTGGACACCTCATATTACCTGTTGTTTGATAGATAGTCGGTCTTGCGTGTCGTAGTCGCTTGCTCAGGTGCTGCTGCGTGCCATCAAGTACCACATTTGTTGGAAGGTTTCCATATGCTTTATGTTGCAGATGATCATGACTTAAATTACAACTGATATTAAAATGCGAGGAATAGTTATAACTAATGAAGATGCACCGGTGGGCAATAAATGTTACTTGGTTTTTAACCGCTCACTGGTGTCCCGTAGGTCCCCGAGTACTTGATGCCTGTTCCTTGACTATTCGCACTATCTGCATGTCGGACCATGAATCCCCTTAGAGAGAGCTTGAATCATATCTTATTTCTTGGGGTCACAAACTAGTTTGGGGGTTTATTACTATCCTATACTTATGTCATGTTTATGTCATATTTATTGCTTTATTTACTACTATTGCTCGTGGAGAGCATTTACTACTGTACTGTTTAGGTAAGTGGAATGTTTTCGTGGTATCGACAAGCCCTGTAATACTTTCGGGTTCCCAGTCGTTTACAACCATTAACACAAACCTCTTGGTCCGTCTCGGAGCCGGCCAACTTCGTCGTGTGTAGCTTGGTGGGGTGGACCCCTGAAATATTATATGAATCTCATGATTGCTTTGTCGTGATGCCTCGTTGGGTTTTCATTTGGTTTTTCCGAGGTTGATCGTGCGTGTGTTGCTATTTGTGCCCCCTACAGGGTAAAACTTTCTGAAAGTCGTGTCTGCGGTTATGGATGACTTGGAGTACAGTATCTTGATCATAGATAACTATAACTAAAGTAGTGCTATTAATTTGACTTTGTAATGACTAGTAATCAGCTTCACTACAATGGAATGGCTAAATAAAAGTACCAAAAACTGCTGGAATTGGGATGCCTCATGCTATATGTATTTGACTAGTAAGTACCGCAACTACAAAAAGATGGTTAACTAAAAGTGCCCACTGCTTATTATATCAGGATGCCTCATGCTATCTATATCTGACTAGTAACTGCTGCAACTATAACAGAATGAATAAAATTGCCAACTGTGTGAGTTTCCTTGGTACGACTTCCTCGTTTGGTCTCGAGGGGGAAACACCAGGATGGGTATGATTGGTGTTAGTATCAGGATAAATCCGAATAGGTCTTTCTTATCCTTCTATGATAGCCAATAGTTGTATCAAGTCTCTATAGGTTGTTTAGTGCATGTTGCGCTGCCGCTTCATTCTACCATACCTATGTAGGCGAGGACCGCCGAATTCTAAGACTCACCTTGTACTGGCCTCAGTACTGACCGCGCTCTTTTTCCTTTGCTCTTTGTCGGTACCCCTTTTTATAAGCAGGTCTTGAGATTGACGTCGTTAGCAGGGTTACCCTTCCGTCTTGGCCTGGGCAGGGTTATGGACGCCATTGGTAATTCTTCAGGGCTCTTATCCCCATTTGCATCTTATCCGTACTCGAATGTTGTATAGTTTTCAAGGTGATTTGGATCTTTGTACTGTATATTTATATTCATGACTCATGAAGTCGTTGTTGTATATATCTGTTCCGTGGGTTCCATCGTGGACTATTGTTGTAATGGTATTACTTTGTTTTCCACCCGCATGAAAGTACCTGGTGGGCACCTTTGAATCGTTTCTATGCGGGTTTGGCGGGAATAGCTAAAACTTGCATAGGTACGATTCAAGGGTGTTATAGTAGGTTAGGTGTGTAGTAGTACAACTCACCAAAAAATATTTAGTAGCTCGAAGACTTGAAGAGTATTGTGTTCATGATTAATTGCATGGGGCCTGTTGGAATTAGCTGCATGATCATCACAATTCATTTGAGTTTCTTATATTAAAATGGAATATTGAAAATTTTCATGTCAACTCAATTCTTATTATGGTTCTAAAATATTCTTCTAATTAGTATTTATTTCATTGTAAACGATTTAAACATAAGTTATGATTTATTCTACTACTATTTTGAGAAGGATTGCTGCATACTAGAACAAGGGGACTAAATTTGAATACAAGCCTGACATATTTTGAAAGGTTGAGAAACTAAAGATTATGAAAAAATTATACTTGGTTTTACTTGGTCCTAGGTAATAAAAAATCCATAGATGTACCACGGTGCATAAATACTTGGCTTTTGTTCTAATGGCTATTTTAATCTCTATGCTTAATAGCTATTCAGTTCTCATATGTTGCTCTCACTTGCACAAGGCCTATATCATGCATGTTGTCTTTGAGTAACTAGATTACTCAAAGACAAAGCAATCAGATTTATTACATGCGTATAGAAATAAGTTCCTCATTATAATTCCTTGGTCTTTGGGGATTTTCTATTATTATCAATGCCTCTATTTTTTAGTGGAGTTTATTCATGTACTGCAGCTGGAAAAGTGAATATGTGTGTATGCTGTGATCTCATTCATGTACTACAGCTGGTACTGCAGCTGATACTATATATGTATGTTTTTACTGAGCTGGTTAATATGTATATATGTATGTTGTTACTATGTATGAAGTTGGTACTATGTATGTTGTTACTGCAGCTGGTCACTAATTTGGTTTATAAATAGTCTACTGGTTACTATGTATGCTGTTATTGCAGCTACTTTTGATTCAATATCTGATACTATATGGTGTTGTTGGATGGGGGCTGGGGCTGCTTTCTTGTGTGTGAATGTTTATAGGGATTTCAATTGACTTGCTCGTTTTTCTCGAAGTGTCGATTCACTTCCGTTTTGGTTGATACATAGGCACTCCTAGATCAAAAAATTAGCAAATGTCATGCCGAAATTTTCGGTCGATTTGTGTGCTAAGTTTTTTACTCTTTTTATAGTGTGCAAACATGTCGGCCAACGATAAGGCCGGTCCTTCTAAGCACATGAGTGTCGAAGAACAAGCTATAGAGGCCAACAAGTTGTTCTGGCGGGCGTCCCAAGAGCAGGAGGAGGTGGAGGAGGACATGAGGATGACACCACCACCGGCGACTGCGCCGCTGGAGGAGCTGAGGGCAATGAGGGCGATGATGATCACGAGGGGGACGATGACGACTATGACAGAACTAGTGAAGGCGGCGAGGAGGATGACATCACCACCGATGGCGGCGAGCGCACGGATGGCGGTAGAGGCAACCCGGCCGCCATGCAGAAGAAGAAGGAGAAGGAAAGGAAGGATCGGAAGCCGCAAGTGCTCGCCAACATCTGCGATGAGGTCACTGAAGTCACAAAAAGTGGCCTACCCATGGCGCCAGCGTCACTTTCTAAAGGGTACGACATGAAACTCGGGTGCATCGTCCGTGAAAGCATGTCGATCAACATGAAGCACATCAGAAGTGCTGCCAATCAGGCTTTGTTCGAGAACCTCCTTAAAAAGCTTTACAAACAATACACATTCCTAGAGCCGTTCAACAACTTGGAGAGAAATAACCTGGTGAACAAACTAGCATTCACAAAGATGAGAAATGCCTTGAGCAGCTAGAAAACCTGGGTAAAGAACAAAATTGACAAAGGTGAAGGCTGGGATATTATAAGTAAGAAAAATCCGATTATCGACGAAGAAGAGTTCAAGATATTCAAGGCAGACGTAGCTATCGATGATGCTAAAGGATAGACTAATTGGGGAAGGAATATGCAGGATCAAAACATGGTAACCATCGACTTGAAAGCGGCGAATATAGAGGGAAATGATGACTGCAAGTGCAAAGATCGTTTGTAGGTAGTTTCGAAATAAAGATATCGATCCCACAGGGAGCGGGAGTTCTGAAGTCTAATAACTCTTGAATTAAATACTGAAATAGTAATGCTAAATAATGTTCTAAGTAATAAGATAAAATGCGAGTTTAATGTAAAAAGGTATTTTGGGGTTTTTTTATAAGAGAACAATAAGTAAAGTAAAACAAATTAAAAGAAGAAAGTAAGTATCGCATATGTAAAAGAGATGTGAAACTGCAATGGGAAAAAGCGTTCCTAGGGAGTAGCGGATACACCTCTAGCATTATAAAGGGTTTAAGGTAAGGATTATTATCATGAACATTCTCAACTATGTATGTGTAGGAGGAACTCCGTAATTAGATGAATAGGCAGCAACCGTTGCTCACATTATCCTCATAACCATAGCAGACAACAATGGACATCAATCGAAATACTGTGCTATTAAGGGACTTTACCCCGTAGGATGTATCTCATGTCATGGACAATGTTCTGTGAGTTTCCTCGGTTCCCAAGTTGATACGTAAGGGATGCCAACAACTTTATAGTCACCGTAAGTGCTAGCATACCTCCGTCTACCAACAAGTAGTTCCCTCCATCAATACCCCACAAGAGGCAAATATTGAGAGGTCGACTTTTCCCAACATCAAGATGAAGACAATCTAACACATGGTCATAGCGATGAATATCATAATAAACTTTATCTTATTTCAATCTCATGCTAGGGTTTCTCCATCTCCCCAAGAACTAATGATCTACTCAGACATGGAGGCAATCAACATCATGGCAAAAACAATGGAATCTATCATAGATGAATAATACGTGTATAAACCCACAACGAGTATGGAAATTAGAACAACATCTAGACAAGATGTAGATGGGATGGATGGAGATGGTGGTGATTCATCGGTTGATGATGAAGATCGATGGCTTAGCCTCCCGGATCTTCGTAGGGTGAAGATGGTTCCCCGGTGGATGAGTTCCCCCTGCAGATCCCTTCTGGAGGTGAGGTTTCTGCGATTTCTGGTCGTTCTGTATGTCGTTTCTCCAATCCAATTGCACGGGGCGAAACTATTTGAGGAGATGGTGACGACGACAACTATATGGCGGGAACTATATGGTCATAAAATTTATTCCCGCCGTATAGTTGGTCGTTAAACCTTCCGCCTCTTGCGATGTTACTGATATTTCCCAATTTAGCGATTTACGTTGTTTTTTACTCCTTTTCGCTCCAGTACAATTGGTCCAAGAATTGTGTCCATCGTATCCAGCATCTGTCCTGATCCTGGTGAAAATAAACATAATATATGGGTGCGAACACCGTAAAATACCAAGACCCTACCACTACAATGTAAAATAATAATAAAAACCATGATGCAAATATGCACTCATCTGGAAACAAACCATTTTGGACAAGGAGGACGTCGAGCTTGAACGCCTGGGTAAAGAAACCCGTGGCATAAAATCATGGACTTTTAGCTAAGGAACTTTGTCCAGGCCCGCTACTACCTGGACCCAAATACAACGGAGTTCGTCGCCGACGATCTAGATGTGAAGGACTTTGAGAATGAGCTGGTAAGGAAATTACCGCGGATCTCAAGTCTATTATGTTCTAATTAAAATAATGAAGCCAAGAATCTAAATTCATGGGTTCACCTCTCCTTGTCTCTGCAGGAGAAGGAATTGAACGCTACTGCTCAGTCGTCGTCCTAGGATTCGATAGTGGAACCGTGGGACACAATTTTCAGTAGGGCGACAAATGCTTACAAGAAGAGGGACAAGTGGTTGCCGCCGTCCTCAGTTGGACATCTGTCTGTCTTTGGTACGAGCATAAAGTTTGTTGAGTACTACAAAGAGGACACCAAGAAAAGAAGAGAGAGGAAGAACAAGTCGGCGACTAAGGATAAAGCTGAGGTTGAAGAGATGAAGTTGAAGGTGCGGACACTAGAGCAAAAAGTGGACGAGAAAACAGTGGACAAGTTAGTGGAAGAGAAGCTCCACGCGATCATCCCCCCTGGGTGGTTCGAGGGGATAATTGCTTGGAATACGGCAGGTCGACAAGGGACGATTCAGCTGCCTAGCTTTAGCGGCAGCAACTCGAGCATCAATGTTAATGTGTCGTCGGACTTGGTGACCCCGCCAGCCGCCATCGCTGCGGTGAAGCCGCTAAATTGGGTCGCACTGATGCCCCTGCTCCCGCAAAAAAGACCAATGCGCAATCGGCAGTGGTGGTGCTTCATAATGCACCCGAGCGGGAGAATGCTGATGATAGTCCAGCCACCAGCACCGGCCATGTCTCGACATTATCCGAGCTCAAAACCATCACCAAGGTAACTAACTAGTTAGTACGCATCATATCCTTTATGCCTTTGATGCATGCCATCTCATGATTCCCAACATGTTTTGACTTAGGACATTTCTTGCATACTCCTACTTAAAGTTGCCGACGGCGATATGAAGGATGTTGCCAAGGGCACTCTCATACAACCAGCAAGTCGCACGATGCACAACAATCCAATGGAAGATACTGGGATGAGGGTACGGATTGCTCGGGTGTTGCCAGGGTGCAATGACATGGACCCCCTTTCAACCTTAGGGAGCCAACGAACACAAGACCCTTGCAGAATGCCACAATTGGCCCTTAACCTGGCCGAAAACCCAGATTCGTCTTGTTGGGCACACCGGCGCCACCTCGATTGTCTATCCACCACCTCGGAAGCCAGCCATTGTCGTCGCCACCAACATCTGTTGGGAGCGTGTGGACCGCCCCAAGGCGAAGTCGTTACACCGCAACCTCCATCGCCCCCGCCACCACCACCACCACATGATGGCAACAACAAAGATGATGATGAATTTCTCGACATCGACGACTTCATCAACACCAGAACCGACAAAGTATTGTACATGCCTTGTTGGGATGAAGAACCCTTCATCACTCGCGATAGTCAAGGTGGTCGTCCCAGTACATGCAGACATCACCTGGCTTACATGGTTTTTCTCAAGAGACACCTCTGGCCACCGATCCACGGGAGAAACCTGGATTCATTTTCAGCCCTAGAACACTCCAAAAGGCGATCGATGAGCACTTAGCCTCCCTAGTGGAGGAGCCTACTGCGAAGATGAAGAAGCATAGGAAGAGAGGTAAGAATGATGGGAGCCAACCTTGCCCGAAGAGGATCCGGGCTCAGGACGATGTCGTACTAGCCTGCATGGATGGCTTGCCCCGAATGCATGTAGCTAGTGAACCGATACTGACTCCGGAGCTGCTTTGCGTCGCTCGTGGAGCCATGCTAACTTTGCATGATGGTATCAATGTTGGAATTATGCCCTAGAGGCAATAATAAAGATGTCATTATTATAATTCTTGTTCATGATAATGTTTATATTCCATGCTAGAATTGTATTAAGCAGAAACTTTAATACTTGTGTGGTTTGTGAACAACACCGTGTCCCTAGTACGCCTCTAAGGACTAGCTTATTGATTAATGATGGTTAAGGTTTCCTAACCATGGACATGAGTTGTCAATTAATAATGAGATCATATCATTGGGAGAATGATATGGTGGACAGACCCAAACTAAGCGAAGCAATTAGATCGTGTCATCGTGTTCGTCTTTGCGAAGCTTTTCTTATGTAAAATATTGTATTCCTTAGACCATGAGATAATACAACTCCCTGGTATCAGAAGAAAGCTTTGAGGTCATCAAACGTCATCCTATGAGAGGGTGATCATAAAGGTGTCTCTCAGGTGATCGGAAAGTATCTGTTGGGTTGTATGTATCGAGATGGGATTTGTCCCTCCCAAGTCGGAGAGATATACTTCGGGCCCACTCGATAATCGATATCAACACCGCTTGCAAGCATGTGGTTAAGGAGTTAATCACAAAGTGATATCGGATTACGGAACGAGTAAAGTACTTGCTGTGAACGAGATTGAACTAGGTATGACGGTACCGACGATCAAATCTCGGGCAAGTAAAATATCGCGAGACGAAGGGAATATATATATGGGATTGATTGAATCATGGCATCGTGGTTCATCCGATATGATCATCGATGAATGTGTGGGAGTCAATATGGGTGTCCAGACCCCGCTGTTGATTATTGATAGAAGATCATGTCTGCATATTCTCGAACCCGCAGGGTCACACACTTAACGTGTCTCAATGCTAGGATAGATTGGATAATTGGTTTATGAGTTTTTGTTCAGAGTCTCGGATGGGATCCGGGACATCACAAGAGGTTCCAGAGTGGTCCGGAGAATAAGATTCATATAAGGCAGTGCAGTTTTTGGAGTTCGGAATTGTTCCGGGTTAATCGGTATTGTACCGGAAGCTTCTAGAACCTTCCGGAAGGGGACCAACGTGGCCCCACCTTCCGGGAGGGGGCATGGGCCTATGAGGGAGTGCCCTGGCCGCTTTGGGCCAGGGGCACAAGGCCCCATAGGGCCCAGCCGGCCAAAGAGGGTTTAAACCCTAGATAGAGCTTCTAGAAGGGGGGGTTCCTTGCCCCCCACTCCTCCTCCTTGGCCGCCAGCCTTGGCTTGGGGGAGGGGGATAGGGTTGCCGACCCACCCCTCTATATAAAGAGGGCTGGGGGAGCACCACCCCCCACACCTTCCTCTCCAACCCTAGCCGCCCTGCTGCCCTCCTCTCTCCCTCCCGACTGTTTGTAGGCGAAGCCCTGTTGCAGAAATTCTCCACCATATAAACCACGCCGTTATGTTGTAGATCCAATCCGTCTCTCCACCATACTTGCTGGTCCAAGGAAGGAGGAGACGTCGAGGTGATGCACGTGTGCATCTCACGGAGGCACCGCCACTTGTGGTGCTAGATCGGATCAGATCGCGAGGAGGAGAAGCGAGTATGACTACATCACCCACGTTCTGACGAACGTTCCGCTGTGCGAATCTTCAAGGGTATGAAGATCTAATCCAATCTCTCTCGTTGTTTGCATCTCCTAGATTAGATCTTGGCTTTCCCTCTGTTCGCATTCGTAGAAAATTTTGATTTACTATGCCGCGAAACCCCTTCAGTGGTATCAGAGCTAGATCTATGTGTAGATGTGTTTCACGAGTAGAACGCAACATGGTTGTTGCGGGCGTTGATGTTTTCTGTTGCAAGCCTCTTGTTTGTGTTCTTCTTATGACGTGGGATAGTGAGATTGAAGCGGTCTAGGCCAACCTTACGCGACGTCGTTCGCGAGACCGGCTCCGCACTTGACGTGTGGCTTGTTCCACACATGCGGCTGGTGGATGTCAGTTTCTCTCACTATAGTTGTCATGGGATTAACACCGGAGTTTGGCAACCATAATATCACCGTTGTGGCTTTCCGTAGGTAAGAATCGTTCTTAGCATCTACTCCCAAAAGCCACGTAAAACATGCAACAACAAAGTAGAGGCGTCTAACTTGTTTTTGCAGGGAGTGTTTTCTGTGATATGGTATGGCCCCAGATGTGATGTGTATAATGAATGCGATGATCATGTTTTGTAATGTTTTCACGACTTGCATGTCGCTGAGTACACAACCGGCAGGAGCCATATGGTTGTCTTTATAATTGTGTATGACCTGTGTGTCAACTTCTTATGCGCCATGTAATAGTTTCACTTTATCGCTAAGTAGTTAGCAATAGTTGTAGTTGCTATTCGTGGTGGAGGCAATCATGGTGGAGTGATGGAGATCATGCCGGAACGCACAAGATGGAGATCAATGCGTGAAGATTGGCTATACCGTGTCACATAAAGTTATATGCATGTGATGTTTATCCTTTTATGTATCTTATTATGCTTAGATCACGACGGTAGCATTATAAGATGATTCCTCACTTAAAGATCAAGATAAAAACTGTGTTCTCCCCGAGTATGCACCGTTGCGAAAGTTCGTCGTGTCCAAGCATCACGTGATGATCGGGTGCTATAGACTCTACGCTCACATATAACGGGTGCAAGCCAGTTTTGCATACGCGGAAATACTTGGGTCTAACTTGACGAGCCTAGCATGTACAGACATGGCCTCGGAACACATGAACCAAAAGGTTAAGCATGAGTCATATGAACGATATGATCGACACTTCGTTGTCCACCATTGAAACCACATCTCTTCTCGTGAAGATCGGATTAGGTGTGGTGAATTTGGATTGTGTTCACTAAACAACTTGAGGGATGTTGAATTTAGTGGGAGTTCATCTAGTAATTTGATTAAAAGTTGAACTAGTTATCATGAACATAGTCTAATTTGTACTTGCAAATATTGTAGATCAAATGGCTAAGTCCAACTTCCACTTCAACGTTTTTGCTGAGAAGGAAAAGCTTAAAAACAATGGGTCTAACTTCACCAATTGGTTCCGCAATCTAAGAATCATTCTCTCTGGCGGTCAAAAGGACTATGTCCTTGGGAAAGCGTTAGGTGAACCCCCTGCTGCAACTGCGCCGGCTGATGAGAAAGCTGTCTATCAGTCGCGCAAAGATGATTATGGTGTGATTAAGAGCACCATGTTGTTTGCTATGGAACCGGAACTTCAAAATCGTTTTGAAGACTATCCCGGGCCCTTTGAGACTCTCGAAGAGCTGAAAACCATGTTTCAGACTCAGGCCCGTTCTGAGAGATATGAGATCTCTGAGAAGTTCTTTAACTGCAAGATGGAGGAAGGGAGTTCCGTTAGTGAGCACGCCATTAAGATGACGGGCTACACTCAACGCCTTGAGCAACTGGAATGCACGATTCCAGAGGAGCTCAAGATTGACAGGATTCTGCAATCACTCCCTCCCAACTACAAAAGTTTTGTAGTGACTCACAATCAGATTGGTTCCACTGATACGATCACCGAGCTCTTCGCAAAACTGAAGGCTGCGGAGGTGGACATCAAAAAGGATAATCATGTGTTGATGGTCAAAAGGCCCACCTTCAAGAAAGGTAAGGGAGCAAAGATGTTATGGGGTAACCCCTTGGGGTGGCCTAATCTTTCGCGAATTCCACGGGAAACGAAGGGGAAGTGGTGGTCGAGGGAGGAAGAGGATGAAAACAACGAACACACGCACACAAAACACGATACACGCCGATCCCTCACGCCGGTGGCAACCGGTCCAACATAATCTCTAGGATCGGTGTTGGGCGAAGCTCTCTCTCCACGCCAACAACGGGGGACGAGGTGCTTGGTGAGATCTTGACGACTTGGGGGCGATAAACCGAGAACCCAAGGCCTTGTACAACTTGAACGCACTAGGCAAGATCCAAGAGGAGGGTGGACAATAGGTGCTCCTTGGTAGGAGCATGAGACCAATAGATTAAAAGATCCTCAAGGGGTGTATTAATCTATCATTATCCAAGTCTAGGGTTTACATATGAGGGGTGGGGATATATATAGGACAACCACATAAACAGGGGTAGTTCTGGAATAAAACTGGGAGTTTCGGGCGAAATTGGGGGTTACATGGGCCAGGCCCAAAAGGCTTTAACATGCCTGGCGTCGGTCGGTCTGGAGACTCCGGTCTGGGGTCCGGAGACTCCGTTCAATCTCCGGACCCGTCTCCGGAGGGGGCTTCTGGCTGTCCCGGGCCTGGGTCTCCGGTCTGGACCGGAGGAAGGTCCGGAGACTCCAGTGTAGGAGACCGGAGACTCTGGTCTACACCGGAGACTCCGGTGTGCAGCGCTCCAGTGGCTTCTTCTCCTGGTCCTTCTTCCTCGATGGCTTGGTGTGGTGGTGCTGCTTCATATCTGAGGATACACAAGTAGGTGCATGAAGTAGCAAGCCATCCAAAGGTAGGCCAAAATCACATGAGGAAAGGAGCGAGTTAACCTTGGCTTGTAGGAGCTTGGCACGGGCGCGAGTCATTGGTCCACTTGGGGGACTAGGTGTTGTAGATGGAGGTGCGTCCGTAGGACGGGCTGCATCAGCTCCCCCCCCCCTTGGGAAAGAGTCATCCTCGATTCTTCAACCTTGTCAACTTCATCTTCGCCATGGTAGAGTGAGAGGTCCTTGACATTGAATGTCGGGCTCACAAGATACTTGGATGTTGGGATATCTCTGATGTAGGCGTTGTTGTTGATCCTCTTTAGCACTTTGAATGGTCCATCACCTCGTGGCTTTAGTTTGGAGTCGCGATCCTTGGGGAAGCGGTCTTTACTCAAGTGGATCCACACAAGGTCGCCTTCTTCGAAGATCATCTCTTGCTTGTTCTTGTTTAGCCTTGATGCTTAGAGAAGGACTTGTTTTTCGATCGTAGCTCTTGTGTCTTCATGGAGTTTTTTCATTGTTTGGGCACGTTTGACCACGTCCATATTGCACGTTCATGAAGAGGTAGTGGAAGGATATCGAGCGCGGTGAGGGGCTCGAAGCCATAGACGATCATGAACGGGCTCCTCATGGTGGTGGAGTGCTTGGCGCGGTTGTAGGCGAACTCGGCATGTGGAATACATTCCTACCAGTCTTTAAGGTTCTTCTTTATCAACACCCGGAGGAGTGTGCCAAGACTTTGATTGACGACCTCGGTTTGTCCATCGGTTTGAGGATGCGAGGCGGACGAGAAGAGGAGCTTGATGCCGAGCTTGGCCATGAGAGTCTTCCAGAAGTAGCTCATGAATTTTACGTCGCGGTCGGAGACGATTGTTCTTGGTACACCGTGTAGCCTAATTATTTCCCTAAAAAACAAATTTGCTACATGTGAAGCATCATCGGTCTTATGGCACGGAATGAAATGTGCCATTTTTGAAAAGTGATCCACTACTACAAATATAGAATCATGACCATGTTTAGATCTAGGCAATCCTAACACAAAGTCCATGCTAATGTCCGACCAAGGTGCATGAGGAATAGGCAATGGCATATAAAGACCAAAGGGGTTGGACTTAGACTTAGCTTGGATACATGTAGTGCATCGTTGGACGTGGCACTCCACGCCGCGCTTCATCTTTGGCCAAAAGTAGTGAGTGGAGAGCATGTCATATGTTTTGTCACGGCCAAAGTGACCCATAAGGCCTCCACCATGGGACTCTTGAAGAAGCAAAAGTTGGAGAGACGATTTCGGAATGCACAGCTTGTTTTGTTTGAAAAGAAAACCCTTATGCAAATAGAAATCATCAATCCCTTTGTCTATTGAACATTTTGCAAAATTTGGTCCAAAGAAGGGGTCGGGCGCATACAAAGATTTGATGTCATCAAGACCCAAGACATTTACTTCGAGTCGTGTAAGAAGGCTTGTGTTTTTGCGACACAAGGCGTCCGCTACCACATTTTCTTTGCCCTTCTTGTATTTGACAATGTATGGAAAAGACTCCATGAACTCAACCCATTTTGCATGCCTTTTACTCAAGTTGGCTTGGCCCCTTAAGATACTTCAACGACTCATGGTCAGAATGGATGATAAATTCTTTGGGCCAAAGATAGTGTTGCCACACTTGAAGAACTCGAACCAAGGAAAAAAGTTCTTTGTCATAAATGGGATAGTTGAGGCGTGCGCCATCGAGTTCTCACCATGGTATGCAATGGGACGCCCATTTTGCATAAGGACGCCTCCAATGCCAGTTCCACTAGCGTCACATTCAATCTCAAAAGTTTTTGTGAAATCCGGTAATGCAAGGAGTGGTGCTTCGGTGAGCCTCTTTTTGAGCTCATCAAAAGCCTTTTGTTGTGCTTTTCCCCAAACGAACGTGACATTTTTCTTGGTCAATTCGTTGAGGGGGCAAGCAATGGTATAAAAGTTTTTCACAAAGCAACGGTAGAATCCAGCCAACCCATGAAAACTACGAAGTTCACTAACATTTGTAGGGATGGGCCAATCTTGTATGTCCTTGACTTTTGAGACATCAACTTCAATGCCATTGGAAGACACAACAAAACCAAGGAAACATCAGCTTGTCTTTTGCAAAAGTGCACTTTGGGAGATTAGCATAAAGCTTTTCATGACGGAGGATTTGAAGGACCTCCTTAACATGAGTAACATGCTCCTCTAGTGACTTGCTATAGACAAGGATGTCATCAAAGTAAACAACTACACTCTTCCCAATGAGAGATCTCAAAATATGGTTCATGAGGCGCATGAAGGTAGATGGGGCATTAGATAAGCCAAAAGGCATAACCAACCATTCATAGAGACCAAGCTTGGTCTTGAAGGCGGTTTTCCACTCATCACCTTCGGCCATGCGAATTTGATGGTAACCACTACGAAGATCAATTTTCGAAAATATAGTGGCTCCACATAACTCATCAAGCATGTCATCAAGACGCGGTATAGGATGTCGATAACGCACGGTGATAGCATTGATTGGACGGCAGTCCATGCATAACCGCAACGTATCATCCGTTTTTGGGACTAGAATCACGGGGACCGCGCTTGGGCTAGTGCTTACTTGGATCAAATCTTTGGAGACGAGTTGGTTGATTTGTCATTCTATCTCCTTCGTCTCTTCCGGGTTCGTGCGATACGCGGCGCGGTTTGGGAGTGGGGCGCCGGGTATGAGATCGATGCGGTGCTCGATTCCACGAAGAGGAGGTAGTCCATGAGGAAGCTCTTCGGGAAAGACATCTTGGAATTCCTGCAAAACAGCCATCAAAGAAGGAGGAACATTTGTCAAGTCATTAGTTCCTTGCGCTAGTCCCTTGCATACAAGGACATAGTGCAAAATGGATGGGTTGTTCCGCACTTCTCTCATCTCACTTTTGGTGGCAAGAAGAACACTCTTAGTTTTTCCACTCGAGTTTGGCTTGTGGCACTCACTCACTATAGTGTGGTTCTCTCGCTCACCACTCTTCTCACAAGATGGTTTTGTGTATTGCGCCCTCGCTAAAGCCTTTTCATTGTCCGCAATTATTTGGCTAGGAGTCATTGGTTGCAACATACAAGTTTTGTCAAGCCATTTGAAGGTATAAGTGTTGGAGTGACCATTATGCAAAGCACACTTGTCATATTGCCACGGCCTTCCGAGCAACATATGGCAAACCGTCATTGGGACCACGTCACATTCCACCGTGTCCTTGTAGGGCCCAATTGAGAACGTTACCGAGACGGTGTGCTTGATCTTGACGGATCCTTGGTCACTTAGCCATTGGATATGGTAGGGGTGTTTATGCGGATGGAGGGTGAGGTTGAGTTTCTCACACAATTTCGTGCTTGCAAGATTGTGGCAACTCCCTCCATCGATGACAACTTTGATGGACCTCCCATTGATACCAGCACGAGTTTGGAAGATGTTTGATCGTTGGTCTTCATTCTCATTGGCTTGAGTGGTTAAGACCCTTGTGATCACAAGCGATGGACTTGCGTCATGCTCACACATGAGTAGCTCTTGGTCCTCTTCCAAATGTTGCCTTGCCATGGCTTCCTTGACCCTTGCATCAAACTCATCTTCACTCAAGTATTCTTCATCGCCGTTGTCATGGATGAACAAAACTTTCTTGTTCCCACATGCGGCCGACTTGTGTCCTTTGCCTCCACACTTGTAGCACTCACCATTGAATGGTTGTTCATCTCTTGTGTACTTGCCACTTGGGGGCGGTTTTCCTTGAGGAAGTGTTGGCTTGAAGGGAAGCTTGGTGGTATTTGAGGAGCTTCCACTTGGTGTTGTCGGAGTAGTGGTTGGAGCTTGCTTGTATGTGAAGTATGTCTTTGGCTTGTTGAACTTGATGTCCTCTTGCACTTGACGTTCGGCCTTTGATGCAATGTGCACAAGCTCAACCATGTTGTTGTACCTTTGGAACTTGGTGATGCGCTTGATAGGATGGTTCAAGCCATTGAGGAAACGTGCCATTGTTTGCTCATCACGCTCTTCAATGTTGGCACGGATCATGTTGAGCTCCATTTGCTTGAAGTACTCTTCCACGGTCTTTGTTCCTTGACTAAGCGTTTGAAGCTTGTTGAAGAGGTCACGCGTGTAGTGTGAAGGAACAAAGCGGGATCTCATATGAGCCTTCATATCTTGCCAAGTTGAGATTGGAGGCTCTTCTTTTGATTCACGAGCGAGTTGGACTTGTTCCCACCAAAGGTTGGCATATTCATCAAACTCGAGGGATGCCATGGCCATCATCTTCTCATTGCTAAAGTTGTGCATGTGGAAGATCTTGTCAACCTTGAGTTCCCATGAGAGGTATTCTTCGGGATCATTGGAACCGGTGAACTTGGGCATGGTGAACTTGAGCTTGCCGAAAGTTTCTTCCTCATTGCGGTTCCGGTTACGACGGTTGCCATGATTTTGGCGGCCATCTTCATCATCCGAGCTCTCATGTCTTTCTTGTTGATGGTGGTGTTGCTCTTGCGATTGTTGAGGTGCCGCGTTTGGTGGTGGAACTTGGTTTGGACGACGAGCTTGGGGAGCTTGCTCTTGTTGTTGGCACGGTTGAGGACGAGGAGGAGGTTGTTGGTCCTCACGGCGAGCTTGGGGAGCTTGCTCTTGTTCTCGTCGTGGTTGATGCGGAGGAGCATTATCTTGCGCCATGTGGCGAGGAGGACGTCGAGCCGCATGCGCAACGGGTTGCTCTCTTTCTTCTTGATGTGGAGGAGGCTCGTCATGAAGATCATGTTGACGACATTGAAGTTCATGTCGAGGAGGATGCCTTGGTGGATCTTCGAGTGCTTCGTGCCACCAGCGAACTTGTTCTTCCACTTCGGAAGCTTCACTTGTTGTGGAAAGAACATGTCGATGGCGATGGTCTTGATGGTCCATGTGAGGTTGTTCTTGTTGAAGCACAAGTGCCCTTTGTTGTGGCCGGTCCGCTTCACGTCGTGGAGGTCTTGCGGATAGGTCACCATCATAGCTTGACGTTGCGGCATTTCGCGGAGATGGTACCGCTTGAGAAGAGCTCATGGATTGAAGGACGGGTCCATCCCGGTGCCTTGAAGCGTGACGGCGAGGAGCACTTGATTCACTTGAGGAGTGCCGTGATGATCTTGAGTCTCGCGAGCGTGGCCTTGCCAATCCATCAATGAGGCGTTGAAGCTTCTCATCCGTTGAGGCAAGGGCACGACCAAGAGCTTCATTTTGATGACCGAGGTTGTGTTGCATGGCATGCATTTGGCCACGGACTTCTTCGAAGCGGTTGTCGATGTTCTTGAACTCCACTCGGGCTTCGCTAAATTGTTCATCTTGGCGCCTCTCAAGGGCTTCACAACGGTAGTTGAATTCTCCTCGAACCTTCCAACGGTCCCATCTTGTCATGTATGGATTGTCGTCCTCCTCCGGAGGTGGTGGTGGTGGTTGGGACGGCTCGCCATTCCTGTCCATAATGCAAAGCCGACAAGGGTTGTATATATGAGAGTAAAGGTGTGTAGAGTTAGCCTTTTACCTCACCTTGGATATTATATCAAACCAATTGCCTCACAAAGGAGAGAACAGCGTGCAGAGTGAAATGGCAAAGAAACTCACACACAAAGGAGCTACAACTCTCAAAAGCTTTTGGTGGATGGGTAGGATTGTGGGAAAGCCAAAGAACCAACCGAACGCAAAGGATAGTCAAAAGTGGAGAAGATCCAACAAAATGCAAGTCAAAAGGAAATGGTCAACTCAAAAGGTGATGAGAACCTACGACTACACACACGCATGGAGAAAAATGGGGTTAGCACGACTATGAAAGTGAGCACGAAATGGCCTAACGAAGACTACGCTCGGGTGTCGTGCCAACGCAAGGAGAGACCACAACTCGTTTGCCAAAAGAGGGTAAGCAACGGATTTGTGCACTTGCCTTGGTGCGCTTCTTCCTCTCTCTTTTGCTTAAAAGCTTGATGCTCTCTTTGTATTGGGAGACTATGTATCTTTCTATTTTTCTTTTTCTTTTTCTCTTTTTTTTTATTCTTTTTCTTTTTCTCCCTTGCTATGCTACTATGTTAACTTTTGTATTTGCCCTCACACTCTCACTTTCCAATGTCAAGTGCACAATGCTTAGACAAACACAAAATGAGTTGCTCTCATAGGATAGGTACACACAAAGGAAGATATGGCTACAAGGGTTGACACAAGCTATACCTTAGTTGATGGTGATGATCTTGTGTCGATGGAGCGGGAAGAGTTTGGGGTCCGTGGTGTCTAAGAGTGCGGTGATGTTGCGGAAGCTATCTGTTAATTGGTGACACGCACACGGAACACAAACAACAAGTGGATAGATTAGCCAATGCAGAAAAGAGGAAAAATGGGCAAAACTGGCGTCCAAAGCCGGAGACTCCGGTCTCGGGCCGGAGACTCCGGTGTAGACCGGAGACTCCGGTGTGCAGGCCGGAGACTCTAGTGTGGGATGTCTGCTCGTGTTCTTGAGCGGAAATCCACGCCTAGAGTCCTCAAATCCGCGAAAATTTGGCCAAAATTGGGCTGGGAAACGCATGCAAAAGCTGAACCAACACCTTAGACAAGATTTGGTCGGATCAAAATCACCAAAAACACTCCAAAATGACAGATCGATCCAAAGGCAAATTTGGGCTGTTTTTTGGGAAATTTTTGAATTTATGGTGGATAGAAGAAAAATTGGGGGGAAATTCGTGATCAACCTTGCTCTTGATACCAAGATGTTATGGGGTAACCCCTTGGGGTGGCCCGATCTTTCATGAATTCCACGGGAAATGAAGGGGAAGCGGTGGTCGAGGGAGGAAGAGGATGAAAACCATGAACACACGCACACAAAACACGATACACGCCGATCCCTCATGCCGGTGGCAACCGGTCCAACATAATCTCTAGGATCGGTGTTGGGCGAAGCTCTCTCTCCACGCCAACAACGGGGGACGAGGTGCTTGGTGAGATCTTGACGACTTGGGGGCGAGAAACCGAGAACCCAAGGCCTTGTACAACTTGAATGCACTAGGCAAGATCCAAGAGGAGGGTGGACAATAGGTGCTCCTTGGTAGGAGCATGAGACCAATAGTTTAAAAGATCCTCAAGGGGTGTCTTAATCTATCATTATCCAAGTCTAGGGTTTACATATGAGGGGTGGGGCTATATATAGGCCAACCACATAAACAGGGGTAGTTCTAGAATAAAACTGGGAGTTTTGGGCGAAATTGGGGGTTACATGGGCCAGGCCCAAAAGGCTTTAACATGCCTGGCGTCGGTCGGTCCGGAGACTCCGGTCTGGGCCGGAGACTCCGGTCAATCTCCGGACCCGTCTCCGTAGGGGGCTTCTGGTTGTCTCGGGCCTGGGTCTCCGGTCTGGACCGGAGGAAGGTCCGGTGACTCCGGTGTAGGAGACCGGAGACTCCGGTGTGCAGCGCTCCAGCGGCTTCTTCTCCTGGTCCTGCTTCCTTGATGGCTTGGTGTGGTGGTGCTGCTTCATATCTGAGGATACACAACGTAGGTGCATGAAGTAGCAAGCCATCCAAAGGTAGGCCAAAATCACATGAGGAAAGGAGCGAGTTAACCTTGGCTTGTAGGAGCTTGGCACGGGCGCGAGTCATTGGTCCACTTGGGGGACTAGGTGTTGTAGATGGAGGTGCGTCCGTAGGACGGGCTGCATCAAAAGAAGCCCTTCAAGAAGGGCGGCGGCAAGCGCACTGCCCCTGCTGAGAAGAAGCTCAAGTCTGGTCCTAAGCCGGACACTGAGTGCTTCTATTGCAAGGACAAGGGTCACTGGAAGCGCAACTGTCCGAAGTACTTAGCGGACAAGAAGGCTGGAACCATCAAAGGTATATTTGATATACATGTTATTGATGTTTTCCTTACTAGCCCTCGTTGTAGTGCCTGGGTATTTGATACCGGTTCAGTTGCTAATATTTGTAACTCGAAACAGGAGCTACGGAATAGACGGCGGCTTGCGAGGGATGAGGTGACGATGCGCGTTGGCAACGGATCAAGAGTTGATGTGATGGCCGTCGGCACGCTCTCCTTAGTTTTACCTTCGGGATTAGTTTTAAACCTTAATAAATGTTATTATGTGCCTGCGTTGAGCATGAACATCATTTCCGGATCGTGTTTATTGCAAGACGGTTATTCATTTAAATCGGAGAATAATGGTTGTTCTATTTATATGAGTAACATCTTTTATGGTCATGCACCTCTTGTGAATGGTTTATTTCTTCTAAATCTCGAAAGGGATGAAACACACATCCATGACATTGAGGCTAAGAGATGCAAAGTAGATAGTGATAATACTACTTATTTGTGGCACTGTCGTCTAGGTCATATTGGTGTAAAGCGCATGAAGAAACTCCATTCTGATGGACTTTTGGAGTCTCTTGATTTTGAATCATTTGACACATGCGAACCATGCCTCATGGGAAAGATGATCAAAACCCCGTTCTCCGGTATGAAGGAGCGAGCAACGGACTTGTTGGAAATCATACATACCGATGTATGCGGACCGATGAGTGTTTCGACACGTGGTGGATATCGCTATTTTCTCACTTTTACCGATGACTTAAGTAGATATGGGTACATCTATTTAATGAAACATAAATCTCAAACGTTTCAAAAGTTCAAAGAATTTCAGAATGAAGTGGAGAACCATCGTAACAGAAAGATTAAATTTCTGCGATCCGATCGTGGAGGTGAATATTTGAGTTATGATTTTCTCACGCATATTAAAGCAAGCGGAATCGTTTCGCAACTCACGCCACCCGGAACACCATAGCGCAATGGTGTGTCTGAACGCCGGAACCGAACCCTATTAGATATGGTCTGATCGATGATGTCTCTTACTGATTTGTCGTTATCATTTTGGGGTTATGCATTAGAAACCGCTGCATTCACTTTAAATAGGGCACCATCTAAATCCGTTGAGACGACGCCGTATGAACTATGGTTTGGTGCTAAACCTAAGTTGTTGTTTTTTAAAGTTTGGGGATGCGAAGCCTACGTAAAGAAGTTGATGCCGGACAAGCTCGAACCCAAAGCGGAGAAATGCGTCTTCATAGGATACCCTAAGGAAACTATTGGGTATACCTTCTATCACAGAACCGAAGGCAAAGTGTTTGTCGCAAATAACGGTTCCTTTCTTGAGAAGGATTTTCTCTCGAAAGAAGTAAGTGGGAGGAAAGTAGAGCTAGACGAGGTTATTGAACCTTCTCTTGTGTTGGAGAGTAGCACAGCACCTGAAATTGTTCCAGTGTAGGGGTTCGTAGTATGGAAAACAAAAATTTTCTATCGCATACAAACAAACAAGCCAAGATCTATCTACTAGATTGTAGCAACGAGTCGATGGAATAACTTACCCTCGAAGATTCCAAGGCGGTTAATGAGATCAGATTCTCGTGGATGATGTAGTCGTACTCTTTCCGATCTCAAGATCGCGTAGACGATCCTTCTGGCGCCACGTTCCGGCAGCGCTCCCGCAGTCGGTCACACGTTCGGTACTCGACGAAGACCTTCCTCTCCCTTGTTCCAGCAGGCAGCGGAGGTTGTAGCACTCTCCTCGTGATTCCGGCAGCACAACGGCGTGGTACCGAAAGTAGAGGGGAGATCCCGCAGGGCTTCGCCTTAAGCCGGAGCGAGTATGGTGGATTATGAGAGAGCTTTAGTGGTCTAGAGTTTAGACACACCAATTAGAAGGCTCTAAACCAAAGGCTAGGGCAATTAGAAGCTCTAAACAAAAACGGCTCTAAACCGGAGGCTGTGGCTAGGGTTTAGATTTAGAGGATAGGAACTTGTGTGTCTAGAGGAGGAGGCCCTGCCCCTCCTTTTATAGGTGGGAGGGGCGGCCAAGGGGAGGGAGTCCCTCCCCAAGTCGGCCTTGGGTGGCGCGCCGGCTTGGAGAGGAGGGACTCCTCCCCCAAGTCGGTTTCAACCTCCTCTTGCTTGTTTCCCACAGTTTCCTGTTTTAGCCGTTTGACTTTCAAACTGGCCATTTGACTTTTCAGTTTTAGGATTCAATTTAATCCTTTATTTGGAACAGCAAGAACACTTAGTACATGATGCAATCATTCCAATATGTAATGACACATTCATGTACCCCTTCCCCCCCGGAGTGCCGGACATTCCGGAACCTTCTAGAACATTCCCGATGAAAACACCGGAATCATTCCACAACTCCGAAACGGGACTTTCCTTATATGAATCTTATTCTACGGATCACCTCGTGATATCCCGGATCCCATCCGAGACTCCGAACAACATTCGGTCTCTTTCTCATAATACCATAACTACTCAAACAACGTCGAATCCTGAAGTGTGTCTCCCTACGGTTCGTGAATTATGCGGACATGATCGAGACACTTCTCCGAACAATAACCAATAGAGGAATCTGGAAATTCATATGGCTCCCACATATTTCTACGATTACTTTGCGATCGAATGAACCACTTACATACGATACCAATTTCCCTTTGTCTCACGATAGTTTACTTATCCGAGGTTATGATCGTCGGTATCTCTGCATACCTAGTTCAACCTCGTTACTGATAAGTACTCTTTTCTCGTTCCCGTGATATGTGATCCCTTGTGACCCAGTCACATGCTTGCAAGATAATTGGATGACATTTCACCAAGAGGGCCCAGAGTATATCTATCTGTCATATGGATGGACAAATCCCACTCTTGATCCATGTGTTTCAACCAATACTTTCCGAACACTCAATGCCACCTTTATAGCCACCCAGTTACGGTGTGGTGTTTGATGTCATCAAAGCATCCATCTGGCAAAGGTGATATGCATGATCTCATGGTCGAAGGAATTAGGTTACTATGTATCAGAAAGCATATAGCAATTAAACTATTGAAATGACTTGATCTTTATGCTACGCTTATCTATAGGAGTATGTCCATCACATCATTCTCCTAATGATATGACCCTGTTGTTAATAACATCTCTATGTTCATGATCAGGAAACCATGATCATATATTAACCAACAAGCTAGTTTAACAAGAGGCTTTACTAGGGACTCTTTTATGTTTACAAATCACACAAGTATTAATGTTTCCTGTTAATACAATTATAGCATGGTATGTAAACATTTATCATAAGTATGAAGATATGATAATAACCCACTTTATTATTGCATCTTGGGCATATCTCCAACAGTCTCCCACTTGCACTAGAGTCAATAATCTAGTTTCAAACTTTTGTGTATTCAACACCTATGGCTTTCTGGTGTTGTAAGTACACGTTCGCTAGTGGTCAACTGATCTCCGGATCTGACACTTCCAGGTCCGTGTGTAATTGCATGTATTTGCGTCTCTACGCATCACTCATTCTCTAATGAGATGGCTTCGTACAAATTTGGTCCTTTGGTGTGACCTTTAGTTCTTTGGGGTTAAAAACATGTTGACAATATTGTCGTACAATATATCTTCATAGTATTATCCCACTGTGAACTACACCTAGTTTGATAACAAACTACTTGACACAAATGCCCTCTTTTGCTGCTATAATAGCAGTCATATACTTAGCCTTTCGTTGTAGTATCTGTCACAATGTCTTAACTTTGGAACTCATCCAAATCCATTATGGAACTTACTTTCCATTATATTGTGCCACCCTTAGTTTAGATTGAGATAAACTTAATTTGCACTTTGTGACAAAACTAGTATCAATGTAGTACTTTTACAATGAACTAACCATCTATTTGTCACTTCTACAAACAATATATTCTTAGTTCTTCCAAAAGATCATAAGAATATCCTTACTATTGTCCAATGATCATCTTATGAATCATTCTGGTATATGCTCATAATATTTAGAGCATAGGACATATCTGGATTTGTACATATCACAGTATGATTGATATAAATACTCTTTGTGATTTCATACATCAAGTATCAATCTATACTTGATTATTTGTTTCACTTTACCAAATGTCAATACACTTGAATATATCATCAACATTGAACTCATTCAATCCTTTTTGTGCGACAAGAAACTTTCTTGTAGTTTCTATATTGAACTCATTCAATATCTTGTCTATGTACTTCTGGCACAACCATATTAGCGTCTATTCATGCCTAATATTTGGGTTTTGCCTAAGTCTTTCATCGAGATGAAATTCTTAATATGTGTTAATAAAAGATACATCATTTCCAATCAACAATATGTCTTCCACATAACGTATTAGAAACATGTCTTAGCGCTCCCACTTAATTTCTTGCAAATGCAAGCATCTTCATCATCTCTGATGAATTCAAACTCTTTTAACATTTTCATCATAGTGAAGATTCCAACTCCGCGATGCTTACTTCAACCATTGAAGTTTGCATATGCTTTTAGCATCCTTTGAATTAACAAAACCCCTATGGACCATGTTACTCACATGTCCTAGGTAAAATTTCTATTAAAAGAACTTGTTTTGTTTATTCAACTACCATATAAAATTATATGTAGTGGTTGCTACACTAATCCGTCTAGACTAGATATCACTATGAAAGATCAAATCTTGTCATAGTCAACCCTTGAACATTGTTGTGAACTCTTTCCCAACATGTCGACTATTTCATAGATGTACAATATCCATGTCTATTTATTTATAGATCCAAACACAACTGTAAGGTCTTACACCTTTCTCGAGGGTCCTTCAAGTTCAAAACTTGATTTCTCGTGTATGGAACTATCACGGATTTTATGGCTTCAAGCCATTTGACGGAGTCAGGGCCCATCATCGCTTCTTTGCATGTAGTCGGATCATTATTGTCAAATAATGATTTAACTCTCAAATCTTGGTATTTGATTGTTTACCCGACCTACTTGTTTCAATAGAAACTTTGACTATTGTAACCACAACCTTTGAGGCACGTGAGCCATGAGCATTGTTGCTGCCTCCGGAACACTTTTCGGCGCTGTGCAACTTTGCACATATAGCTAAGGTCCATTTAACCTTATCAAAGTTCTATTTTCCTCCCACTTAACTTTTCACGAAAAATTCCTTCTCAAAGAAACTTGACGTTCTAAGCGACAAACACTTTTGTCTCTGGTGTTATGGAGGAATACTTAACAAAGACAGGTTCATCCGACTTTGGTTGCAAACATCTTTCTTATGTATAGCATACCAATGTTTAAGAAAGGACTACATGGGTTTTATCCCAAACCATAACTTTATATGGTGTCATTTCAACGGATTATGATGAAGCTCTTTTCAGTGGAAAAACGGTAATCTCTAAAGCTTTTAATCTTTAAAATACAATGGCAGTTTTATGAATTACACCTTTGATCTTCCCATGTCAAACAAGGTTTAATTACATATCTCGAACGCTCCATACTCTTATGGTGTTTCGGGAAATGCAAATCCACGGAACGATTCCATAAATCTTAGGTATTATGCTAAACTTTGTAACTTAAATATCTTCCTTTATGATCCTATCATAAACTATTTATATTCTTGTTACAATGATTTTGACTTCATCTTGAAATTCTTTGAACTTTTCAAATATTTCACACTTCATCCTTATTAAGTAAATATTCATATATTCACTCAAATTTTCAGAGAAAGCATATGAAGTTGAAATCCATCGCTCTTGACTACACATAATGGATTTCGTACAACAATATGTACAAGTTCCAACAAGCTAGTCTATCGTTCCCTTTTGGCCTATGAACGAAGTTTTAATTATCTCTAGGAAAGTTTTCACAAGCGTCATGTGATCAAAGATCAAAAGACTCCAAAATTCCATCCACATGGAGTTTCTTCATGTTTTCTTTCCAATATAATTTAAACGGCGATGTCACTTCCTAAGTGATCTTTCAATCAATTTGTCTTTCGACATTTTTAGCACTAGTTTTATGGATGTGATTTTTCCAACGAGATTTGTGAATCATCCATCTTTTATGGATTAAGGCAATTATTTGAACAACCCTTTTGTTCCCATAATACCTGATAAAACAAATCTTGAAGGCAAGCTTCGAGCAACACAATAACCCTCTATTTGTTCTCGATGAACATCATCACATATTCTTTTGCTAGTTACTTGGGCCATTGTAGTTCATGAATTGTGTTGTTTCGTATGACGATTCACACCAACAAATTTAGTATCAAATACTTAAGAACCACATTGTTTAATAAGCAAAGAATATAGCCACAATATGTATATCATCTATATACTTAAACTGAACAATTCTAGTCTTTTCTTTTCTGCCATATATTTATGAGATTCTCTTTCAGTATTTCATTTTCTGTTTGAAAGAATCTATCAAGATCAATAGTGGAGTCATACATATGACACATAGTCCAAAGCGTGTATAATTAAATACCAATGTCTTTGGACTTGCACTTTGAAGTAGATCACCATCATCAAATGTTTGGTGTTCTTTCAAATTCCTTTCTTTAGTAATCTTTTGGTGTAGTAAACATTTTACCTACATTAAATATCCACCCTTATCATGGAATCGTCCATGATCAAGCTACTTTTAGCTTATAACGGTGAATTGCGAGTATAATGTTGCTCTCCAAAACCTTTTGGTGGATTAGGACAACTAGTGTCTCCAACCTTTTGCAAATTCTCATCAAATATGAGAACATGACTTTTGCCATATTATACTCTATCATGTTGTAACCAAAACTTCGTTTCAGATATCACAATATCTTCCACACATCATGGTTTCTGAAACAACTCTTTCAGATCCTAGATAACCTTGATATTAAGACAATCCTTTGAATATCAAGAATCATGGAGACAAACATGATATTCATACACTAACACTTGGAATTATCACTCTTGTTTTAATACCAATTATTAAACTTCATGGAGTGACCGGAACTTACTGAAAGTTTGCAATAGGACTTTTAAACTTTAGATTAACACTTCAAAACAATACGATACCAGTTCGTAAAGTAACTAACCAGAATTCTATAGTTCTATCATCTCAATTATAACTAAGCGCAAGGTGGTAAACGGATGCCAATGACTACAACAATTATGCAAATTCACTTTGAGTTAATTTATGATAAATTGAGTTATAATTAATAATTAAATTAATCTAGGTGAACTCCCACTCAAAACAATATCCCTCACATTGTTTTTGTGATCACACGAACCAAATCCACCACATCAAAACCGATCATCACGAGAGTTGACATAGCTTCAATGGCGAACAATCAACATGTTCATCATATCTCCTATATGACTCATGCTTTACCTTTCGGTGATCCGTGTTCCTGAGACCATGTCTGTACATGCTAGGCTCGTCAAGATCAAACCTTAGCTTCCGCATGAGCAAATCTGGCTTGCTCACGTTGTATACACTTGCGGAATCTAACACACCCGATCATCACGTGGTGCTTCGAAACAACAAGCTTTAGCAACGGTGCTAACTAAGGGTGAACACTTTATGACTTGAAATTCATGTGCATGAGGGATCATCTTATAATGCTACCGTCGTCTACTAAGCAATACAAGATGCATAAAGGATTAACATCACATGGAATTCATAATATGTGATATGATATGGCCTTTCTTCTTTGTGCTTCTGATCTCCATCTTCTAGCACGAACATGATCTCCATCATCACCGGCATTGCATCAAGGTCAATGACGCTGCTCCATGGTTGTCGTCCATCGTCTTCAACTATTACAACTACTTTGAATAGACACGCGGGTCTTAACAGAAATTAAAGACAACCATATGGCTCCTGCCGATTGCCGACTTACAATAAGGAACATTGCATACATCATATATAATCACAATCATGGCCATATCACATCACTGCACACCCCCTGCAAAACAAAGTTAGACGCCTCTACTTTCTTTGCATATTTTACGTGGTTTGGGGCTTTCAATAAGTGTCGTTCTAACTTACGAACAAGAACCACAACATTGATACTAGTATTGTTAATCACCCGTTGTAAATTGGATCTTAACTATGCTAGGAGAAACAGGCACCCGCAAAGCCACTTATGCAATACAAGTTGCATGTCAAGCGTGGAGCAAGTCTCATGAACGATGTCATGTAAGGTTAGACCGGGCCGCTTCATCCCAACATACCGCAAGATGCAAAGTACAAAAGAAGCAATCGACAATAAAAGCATCAACGCCCACAATGACCATTGTGTTCTACTCGTGCAACAGATCTACATATAGACACGGCTCTGATACCACTGTAGGGGTTCGTAGTATGGAAAACAAAAAAATTCTATCGCATACAAACAAACAAGCCAAGATCTATCTACTAGATTGTAGCAACGAGTCGATGGAATAACTTACCCTCGAAGATTCCAAAGTGGTTAACGAGAGCAGATTCTCGTGGATGATGTAGTCGTACTCTTTCCGATCTCAAGATCGCGTAGACGATCCTTCTGGCGCCATGTTCCGGCAGCGCTCCCGCAGTCGGTCACACGTTCGGTACTCGACGAAGACCTTCCTCTCCCTTGTTCCAGCAGGCAGCGGAGGTTGTAGCACTCTCCTCGTGATTCCGGCAGCACAACGGCGTGGTACCGGAAGTAGAGGGGAGATCCCGCAGGGCTTCGCCTTAAGCCGGAGAGAGTATGGTGGAGTATGAGAGAGCTTTAGTGGTCTAGAGTTTAGACACACCAATTAGAAGGCTCTAAACCGAAGGCTAGGGCAATTAGAAGCTCTAAACAAAAACGGCTCTAAACCGGAGGCTGTGGCTAGGGTTTAGATTTAGAGGATAGGAACTTGTGTGTCTAGAGGAGGAGGCCATGCCCCTCCTTTTATAGGTGGGAGGGGCGGCCAAGGGGAGGGAGTCCCTCCCCAAGTCGGCCTTGGGTGGCGCGCCGGCTTGGAGAGGAGGGACTCCTCCCCCAAGTCGGTTTCAACCTCCTCTTGCTTGTTTCCCACAGTTTCCTGTTTTAGCCGTTTGACTTTCAAACTGGCCATTTGACTTTTCAGTTTTAGGATTCAATTTAATCCTTTATTTGGAACAGCAAGAACACTTAGTACATGATGCAATCATTCCAATATGTAATGACACATTCATGTACCCCTTCCCCCCCGGAGTGTCGAACATTTCGGAACCTTCTAGAACATTCCCGATGAAAACACCGGAATCATTCCACAACTCCGAAACGGGACTTTCCTTATATGAATCTTATTCTCCGGACCATTCCGGATCACATCGTGATATCCCGGATCCCATACGAGACTCCGAACAACATTCGGTATCTTTCTCATAATACCATAACTACTCAAACAACGTCGAATCCTTAAGTGTGTCTCCCTACGGTTCGTGAATTATGCGGACATGATCGAGACACTTCTCCGAACAATAACCAATAGAGGAATCTGGAAATTCATATGGCTCCCACATATTTCTACGATTACTTTGCGATCGAATGAACCACTTACATACGATACCAATTTCCCTTTGTCTCACGATAGTTTACTTATCCGAGGTTATGATCGTCGGTATCTCTGCATACCTAGTTCAACCTCGTTACCGATAAGTACTCTTTTCTCGTTCCCGTGATATGTGATCCCTTGTGACCCAGTCACATGCTTGCAAGCTAATTGGATGACATTTCACCGAGAGGGCCCAGAGTATATCTATCCGTCATATGGATGGACAAATCCCACTCTTGATCCATGTGTTTCAACCAATACTTTCTGAACACTCAATGCCACCTTTATAGCCACCCAGTTACGGTGTGGTGTTTGATGTCATCAAAGCATCCATCCGGCAAAGGTGATATGCATGATCTCATGGTCGAAGGAATTAGGTTACTATGTATCAGAAAGCATATAGCAATTGAACTATTGAAATGACTTGATCTTTATGCTACGCTTATCTATAGGAGTATCTTCACATCATTCTCCTAATGATATGACCCTGTTGTTAATAACATCTCTATGTTCATGATCAGGAAACCATGATCATATATTAACCAACAAGCTAGTTTAACAAGAGGCTTTACTAGGGACTCTTTTATGTTTACAAATCACACAAGTATTAATGTTTCCTGTTAATACAATTATAGCATGGTATGTAAACATTTATCATAAGTATGAAGATATGATAATAACCCACTTTATTATTGCCTCTTGGGCATATCTCCAACATCCAGTGCCGCCTGCACCAACAATAGAGGAAGCTAATGACAAGGATCATGAAGCTTCGGACGATGCTGCTATTGAACGTCGCAGGTCGACAAGGTCGTGTGCCCCTCCTGAGTGGTACGGCAACCCTGTCTTGTTAGTAGAAGACAGTGAACCTACGAACTATGAGGAAGCGATGATGAGCCCAGACTCTGAGAAATGGCTAGAAGCCATGAAATCCGAATTGGGATCCATGAGCGAAAACCAAGTATGGACTTTGGTGGACCCTCCTAGCGACCGAAAGGCCGTTTAGTGCAAATGGATCTTCAAGAAGAAAACGGATGCGGATGGTAATGTTACCGTCTATAAAGCACGGCTTGTTGCGAAAGGTTTTTGACAAGTTCAAGGTGTTGACTACGATGAGACTTTCTCTCCCGTAGCAATGTTTAAGTCCATTCGGATTTTATTAGCAATTGCTGCGTTTCATGATTATGAAATATGGCAGATGGATGTCAAGACTGCGTTCCTCAATGGCAACATTGATGAAGAGTTGTATATGATGCAACCCGAAGGTTTTGTTGATCCTAAGGATGCTGATAAAGTATGCAAATTTCAGCGTTCTATTTATGGACTAAAGCAAGCATCTCGGAGTTGGAACCTTCATTTTGATCAAGTGATTAAGAGCTTTGGATTTGTTCCAAATTTCTACGAAGCTTGTATCTACAAGAAAGTGAGTGGGAGCTCGGTGACGTTTCTGGTACTATATGTGGATGACATATTGATTATTGGAAATGACATCAACATGCTTAACGATGTGAAGAGTTATTTGAACAAGTGTTTTTCAATGAAAGACCTAGGTGAAGCTGCTTATATATTGGGCATCAAGATCTATAGAGATAGACAAAGACGGCTGATAGCTTTAAGCCAGAGTACATACCTAGACAAAGTTCTGAAAAGGTTCAGAATGGATAAGGCAAAGAAAGGTTCAGTGCCTATGTTGTCAAG
This sequence comes from Avena atlantica, assembly GCA_910589765.1. Taxonomy (NCBI): domain Eukaryota; kingdom Viridiplantae; phylum Streptophyta; class Magnoliopsida; order Poales; family Poaceae; genus Avena; species Avena atlantica. Next base: position 167,454,856 of record OU342737.1, read on the forward strand.
TAAGATATTAAGCAAGGCTCGGTGTCCAGCTACGGTAAATGATAGGGAAGCTATGAGCAAAGTGCCTTATGCCTCGGCCATAGGTTCTATCATGTATGCCATGCTGTGTACTAGACCGGATGTGTCCAATGCTCTTAGTTTGACGAGCAGATATCAAAGTGATCCAGGAGTGGAACACCAGACAGCCGTGAAGAACATCCTAAAGTACCTAAATAGGACTAAAGAAATGTTCTTAGTCTATGGGGGTGATGAACAACTCGTCGTAAAAGGTTACGTCGACGCTAGTTTTGACACCAACAAGGATGATTCTAAATCTCAGACAGGATACGTGTATATTTTGAATGGAGGAGCTGTGAGCTGGAGAAGCTGCAAGCAAAGCGTGATCGCGGGATCTACAGTAGAAGCGGAATACATGGCTGCTGCAGAAGCGTCAAGTGAAGGAGTTTGGATCAGAAACTTCATCACTGAACTTGGTGTGGTTCCAAGTGCATTGGACCCACTAGAGATATTGTGTGACAACACTGGCGCAATAGCACTCGCTAAGGAACCAAGATATCATCCAAAGACCAAGCATATCAACCGCAAGTTTCATATAATCCGAGATTATATATCAGATGGAGATCTGAAGATTAGCAAAGTACATACAGATCTGAATGTCGCAGATCCATTGACTAAACCTCTTCCACGTGTAAAACATGATCAGCACCTCAGTGCCATGGGTGTGAGATTGTTGCCAGATGTAAACTAGATTATTGACTCTAGTGCAAGTGGGAGACTATTGGAATTATGCCCTAGAGGCAATAATAAAGATGTTATTATTATAATTCTTGTTCATGATAATGTTTATATTCCATGCTAGAATTGTATTAAGAAGAAACTTTAATACTTGTGTGGTTTGTGAACAACACCGTGTCCCTAGTACGCCTCTAAGGACTAGCTCATTGATTAATGATGGTTAAGGTTTCCTAACCATGGACATGAGTTGTCAATTAATAATGAGATCATATCATTGGGAGAATGATATGGTGGACAGACCCAAACTAAGCGAAGCAATTAGATCGTGTCATCGTGTTCGTCTTTGCGAAGCTTTTCTTATGTCAAATATTGTATTCCTTAGACCATGAGATAATACAACTCCCTGGTATCGGAAGAAATCTTTGAGGTCATCAAATGTCATCCTATGAGAGGGTGATCATAAAGGTGTCTCTCAGGTGATCGGAAAGTATATGTTGGGTTGTATGTATCGAGATGGGATTTGTCCCTCCCAAGTCGGAGAGATATACTTCGGGCCCACTCGATAATCGATATCAACACCGCTTGCAAGCATGTGGTTAAGGAGTTAATCACAAAGTGATATCGGATTACGGAACAAGTAAAGTACTTGCTGTGAACGAGATTGAACTAGGTATGACGGTACCGACGATCAAATCTCGGGCAAGTAAAATATCGCGAGATGAAGGGAATATATATATGGGATTGATTGAATCCTGGCATCATGGTTCATCCGATATGATCATCGATGAATGTGTGGGAGTCAATATGGGTGTCCACACCCCGCTGTTGATTATTGATAGAAGATCATGTCTGCATATTCTCGAACCCGCAGGGTCACACACTTAACGTGTCTCGACGCTAGGATAGATTGGATAATTGGTTTATGAGTTTTTGTTCGGAGTCTCGGATGGGATCCGGGACATCACGAGAGGTTCCGGAGTGGTCCGGAGAATAAGATTCATATAAGGCAGTGCAGTTTTTGGAGTTCGGAATTGTTCCGGGTTAATCGGTATTGTACCGGAAGCTTCTAGAACCTTCCGGAAGGGGACCAACGTGGCACCACCTTCCGGGAGGGGGCATGGGCCTATGAGGGAGTGCCCTGGCCGCTTTGGGCCAGGGGCACAAGGCCCCATAGGGCCCAGCCGGCCAAAGAGGGTTTAAACCCTAGATAGAGCTTCTAGAAGGGGGGGTTTCCTTGCCCCCCACTCCTCCTCCTTGGCCGCCGGCCTTGGCTTGGGGGAGGGGGCTAGGGTTGCCGCCCCACCCCTCTATATAAAGAGGGCTGGGGGCACACCACCCCCCACACCTTCCCCTCCAACCCTAGCCGCCCTGCTGCCCTCCTCTCTCCCTCCCCACTGTTTGTAGGCGAAGCCCTGCTGCAGAAATTCTCCACCATATACACCATGCCATCGTGTTGTAGATCAAATACGTCTCTCCACCATACTTGCTGGTCCGAGGAAGGAGGAGGCGTCGAGGTGCTGCATGTGTGCATCTCACGGAGGCACCGCCACTTGTGGTGCTAGATCGGATCGGATCGCGAGGAGGAGAAGCGAGTATGACTACATCACCCACGTTCCGACGAACGTTCCGCTGTGCGAATCTTCAAGGGTATGAAGATCTAATCCAATCTCTCTCGTTGTTTGCATCTCCTAGATTAGATCTTGGCTTTCCCTCTGTTCGCATCCGTAGAAAATTTTGATTTACTATGCCGCGAAACCCCTTCAATCAAGACACTAGAGGGCCTCCTTCTTCAAGACAAAGATCCAAATTACCCGGTTTTCACGATTAAGCTACCATCGGACGTGCACTTTGTCCATGAAGCCCCCACGGATGTGGTCTTCATAGCCTACGAGGAAGTCTTCAAGCTATTTCTCTCGAAATGGCTAGACTATAACTTGGTCCACATATTTGCGCTCAATCTGGTGATGAAGATCAAGAGAGAGAAAACCACGTACATCGTGATAGTGGATCCCTACTACATGTGTGACAGCCAATTGGTGGAAGGATCAGAGACATAGACCATGGCGACGGTGTACCTCCAAAAGTTTATGGTGGAAAACAAGAGGATGGACATACTACTTTTGCCTTTCATTCCCGAGTAAGTACACACCTGCTCGCCATCGTAACTTATGATATCTTATAGATTTCTTCATTTGCCCTTTTCCAACATCCCGTTTCAATCGTGTTGTGTAGAGACAAATATTGCACACTTTCCACGAAGTTTTCGCTAGCAATGTATTTCGACTTGGGGAGTAAGACGAAGAAGAAAGAGTATACCGGAATAAGGGGTGTTCTGAATGAGGCTCTTGAGGGCTACGCCAAAAAGGGATGCCCCTTTGCCAACAAGGGGGGATGTTTCAAGGATGGAAACCACGTGTTCAAGCATGTGCTCGAGTTCCCCTGCGTCAAGCAGCCGGCTACTGGTGGCAGCGCCAAGGATGACTTCTCCATCATGCATCACCTTAAAGGGTTTGTTCGAGGTTGCCAGAACCTAATGTTGCCATCTAGTCTCCGAGGATGGGCCAAATAGTTGGCGCCATCCGACGATGATGATATTAGAGAAGACTTCCATCGCATCTAGATTAAGTTGTCAGAAATCATCATGAAAGATGTCAACACAAGGGGAGGGGCCCTAAAACACAATAGAGGGTTGACTACGAGGGAGATCGAAGATCGCCTCCATAAGCAGGGTGACATACGGACATGGATGACAAAAGAAGGCTATCTACCGTTCCCGAAGCCAAGTGAGAAGATTTCTTCATGATCGATGTGTGTGCCTAGAATTATCGAGTGTGTGCATAGATGGATGCGTGTAGTGTTGTGTCATAAACTTTACTACTATAGTCGCATGTCATAAACTTTACTATTGTGGTCATTGTCATTGAACTTCTATGATTGTGATCGATATGCTATCTTTTATGTTCATGAATCCTTATTTTTGGGTTTTTGTATAAGAGAACAATAAGTAAAATAAAACAAACTAAATGTGAAAGTAAGTATCGTGTATGTAAAAGAGATGTGAAACTGCAATAGGAAAAAGCGTTCTCAGGGTGTAGCGGATACACCTCTAGCATTATAAAGGGTTTAAGGTAAAGATTATTATCATGAACATTCTAAACTATGTATGTGTGGGAGGAACTCCGTAATTGGACGAATAGGCAGCAACCACTGTTCACATCATCCTCATAACCACAACAGACAACAATCGACATCAATCGAATTACTACGCTATTAATGGACTTGACCCCATAGGATGTATCCCATGGCATGGACAATGTTTCGTGAGTTTCCTCGGTTCCCAAATTGATATGTAAGGGATGCGAACAACTTTATAGTCACCGTAAGTGCTAGAATACCTTCATCTACCAACAAGTAGTTCCCTCCATCAAGTCCCCATAAGATGCAAATATTGAGAGGTTGACTTATCCCAACATCAAGATGAAGACAATCTAACACATGGTCACAATGATGAAGATCATAATAAACTTTATCTTATTTCAATCTCATGCTAGGATTTCTCCATCTCCCCAAGAACTTATGATCTACTCAGACATGGAGGCAATCAACATCATGGCAAAAATGATAGAATATATCATAAATGAATAGTACTTGTATAAATCCACAACGAGTATGGAAATTACAACAAGATATAGACAATATGTAGATGGTGGTGATGCAGCGGTTGATGATGAAGATCGATGCCTTAGCCTCCCAGATCTGCGTAGGGTGAAGATGGATCCCCGGTGGATGAGTTCCCCCTCCAGATCCCTTCCGGAGGTGAGGTTTCTGCGATTTCTGGTTTTTCTGTATGTCGTCTCTCCGATCCAATTGCACGGGGCGATAATATTTGAGGAGGTGGTGGTGGCGACAACTATACGTCGGGAACTATACGGCCGGAAAATTTATTCCCGCTGTATAGTTGGTCATTAAAACTTCTGCCTCTTTGCGATCACCGCGGGTTTTCTTCTGGTGTTATTGATATTTCCCAATTTAGTGATTTACGCTATTTTTTACTCCTTTTCGCTCTAGTACAACTGGTCCAAGAATTGTGTCCATCGTATCCATCATCTGTCCTGATCCTAGTGAAAATTGATATAAAAGATACGCGTGAACGCTGTAAAATACCAAGATCCTACCACTATAATGCAAAATATTTATATAAAACATGATGCAAATATGCACTCATCAGGAAACAACCCATTTTGGACAAGGAGGATGCCGAGCTGGAACGCCTAGGTAAAGACAACCCGTGGCATAAAATCACGGACTTGCAGCTAAGAAACTTTGCCCGGGCCATACTACCTGGACCCAAATATACATTGGAGTTCATCGCCGACGATCCGGAGGTGAAGGACTTTGAGAAGGAGCTGGTAAGGAATTTACCGCGAATCTCAAGTCTATTGCATTCTAATTAAAATAATGAAGCCAAGAATCTAAATGCATGGATTCACCTCTCCTTGTCTCTGCAGGAGAAGGAATTGAACGCTACTGCTCAATCGCCGTCCCAGGATTCGACAGCAGAGCCGTAGGACACGGTTTTCAATAGGGCAAAAAATGCTTACAAGAAGAGGGACAAGTGGTTGCCGTCGTCCTTAGTTGGCCGTGTGTCCGCCTTTGGTACGAGCATAAAGTTTGTTGAGTACTACAAAGAGGACTCTAAGAAAAGAAGGGAGAAGAAGGACCAGTCGGCGACTAAGGATAAAGCTGAGATTGAAGAGCTAAAGTTGAAGGTGCAGATACTAGAGAAAAAAGTGGACGGGAAACAGTGAAAAAGTTACTGGAAGAGAAGCTCCACGCGATCATCCCCCCTGGGTTGTTCGAGGGGATAACTGCTTGGAATGTGGTAGGTCGACAAGGGACGATTCAGCGGCAGCAACTCAAACATCAACGTTAATGTGTCGCCGGACTTGGTGACCACGGCCGCCAACGCTGCAGTGAAGCCGCTAAATTTGGTCGCATCGATGCCCCCTTCTACCACCAAAAATACCAAGGCGCAACCGGCGGGATCTCAACACCATCACCAAGGTAACTAATTAGTTAGTACGCATCATTTCCTTTATGCCTTTGATGCATGCCATCTCATGATTCCCAACATGTTTTTGACTCAGGACACTTCTTGCATGCTCCTGCTTAAATTTGATGGCGGCGAGTTGAAGGATGTTGCCAAGGGCACTCTCATACAACCGGCGAGTCGCATGTGTTGGAGATATGCCCACGAGGCAATAATAAAATGGTTATTATCATATCTTCATGCTTATGATAAATGTTTACATACCATGCTATAATTGTATTAACAGGAAACATTAATACTAGTGTGATTTGTAAACATAAAAGAGTCCCTAGTAAAGCCCTTGTTAAACTAACTTGTTGGTTAATATATGATCATGGTTTCCTGATCATGAACATAGAGATGTTATTAACAACATGGTCATATCATTAGGAGAATGATGTGATGGACATACTCCTATAGTTAAGCGTAGCATAAAGATCAAGTCATTTAATATAGTTCATTTGCTATAAGCTTTCTGATACATAGTAACCTAATTCCTTCGACCATGAGATCATGTTAAGCACCATCTCTGGAAGGATGCTTTGATGACATCAAACACCACACCGTAACTGGGTGGCTATAAAGGTGGCATTGAGTGTTCGGAAAGTATGGGTTGAGGCTCATGGATCAAGAGTGGGATTTGTCCATCCATATGACGGATAGATATACTATGGGCCCTCTCGGTGGAATGTCATCCAATTAGCTTGCAAGCATGTGACTGGCTCAAAAGGGATAACATACCATGGGAACGAGGAAAGAGTACTTATCGGTAACGAGTTTGAACTAGGTATGCAGATATACCGACAATCAAAATCTCGGATAAGTAAACTATCATGAGACAAAGGGAAATTGGTATCGTATGTAAGTGGTTCATTCGATCGCAAAGTAATCGCTGAAATATGTGGGAGCCATATGAATTTCCAGATTCCTCTATTGGTTATTGATCGGAGAAGTGTCTCTATCATGTCCGCATAATTCATGAACCGTAGGGAGACACACTTAAGGATTCGATGCTGTTGAGTAGTTATGGAATGATGAGTAAGAGACCGAATGTTGTTCGGAGTCTCGGATGGGATCCGGGATATCACGAGGAGATCCGGAATGGTCCGGAGAATAAGATTCATATAAGGAAAGTCCTGTTTCGGGGTTGGAGAATGGTTCCGGTGTTTTCATCGGGAATGTTCTAGAAGGTTCCGGAAGGTCCGGCACTCCGGAGGGGAAGGGTACATGAATGTGTCATAACAAGTTGGAATGGTTGCATCATGTACTAGGTGTCATCACTGAGCAAAATAAAGGGATAAATCAAATCCTAGTTTGAAAAGTCAAACGCCAATTTGAAAAGTCAAACGGCAAGTTTGCTTGGTGGAGGGAGAGTAGGAAACCTATTTAGGGAGGAAGTCCTACTCCCTCCACCCGCCGGACAAGGAGGAGGAGTTGGAGGAGGACTCCCTCCTCCCAACCGCGCCTCCCTCCCACCTATAAAAAGAGGGGCAGGGGTGCCCCTCTTCACACCTCTCACACCCCAAACCCTAGCCCCAAGTCGCCGGCCACATCCAGTGCAGCCGCCGCCTAGGGAATCCTCTAAGTCGCCGAGTTAGGGTTTCCCCAAACCCTAGCCATCGGCCAAGCTCTCCCCTTCGTGCCTCTAAACCCTAGATCGCCAAGGCCCTCTCTCATACTCCACCATACTCGCTCCGACTTAAGGCGAAGCCCTGCGAGATCTCCCCTCTACTTCCGGTACCACGCCGTCGTGCTGCCAGAATCGCGAGGAGAGTGCTACAACCTCCGCTGCCTGCTGGAAGAAGGGAGAGGAAGGTCTTCATCGAGTACCGAACGTGTGACCGACTGCGGAAGCACTGCCGGAACGCAGCGCCGGAAGGATCTTCTACGCGATCTTGAGATCGGAAGAGTACGACTACATCACCCACGAGAATCTGCTGTCGTTAACCGCTTTGGATCTTCGAGGGTTAGTATTCTATCGACTCGTTGCTACAATCTAGTAGATAGATCTTGGCTTAATCATAGATTAGATCTTGATTGTGTGTTCATGCGGTAGAAATTTTTTGTTTTCCATGCTACGAACCCCTACAGTGGTATCAGAGCCGTGTCTATATGTAGATCTGTTGTACGAGTAGAACACAATGGTCATTGTGGGCGTTGATGCTTTTGTTGTCGATTGCTTCTTGTGTACTTTGCATCTTGCGAGATGGTGGGATGAAGCGGCCCGGGCTAACCTTACATGACATCATTCATGAGACCTAATCCACGCTTGACATGCAACTTGTATTGCATAAGTGGCTTTGCGGGTGCCTGTTTCTCCCAACATAGTTAAGATTCAATTTACAACGGGTGATTGACAATACTAGTATCAATGTAGTGGTTCTTGTTCGTAAGTTAGAGCGACACTTATTGAAAGCCCCAAACCACGTAAAATATGCAAAGAAAATTAGAGGCGTCTAACTTTGTTTTGCAGGGGTGTGCTGTGATGTGATATGGCCATGATTGTGATTATATTTGATGTATGCAATGTTCCTTATTGTAATTTGGCAATCGGCAGGAGCCATATGGTTGTCTTTAAATTCTGTTAAGACTCGCGTGTCTATTCGAAGTAGTTGTAATAGTTGAAGCTGGTGGACGACAACCATGGAGCAGCGTCATTGACCTTGATGCAATGCCGGTGATGATGGAGATCATGTTCGTGCTTGAAGATGGAGATCGGAAGCACAAGAAGAAAGGCCATATCATATCACATATTATGAATTGCATGTGATGTTAATTCTTTTATGCATCTTGTATTGCTTAGTTCACGACGGTAGCATTATAAGATGATCCTTCAAGTACACAATTTCAAGTTTTAAAGTGTTCATCCGTAGTAAGCACCGTTTCTAAAGCTCGTTGTTTCGAAGCACCACGTGATGATCGGGTGTGTTAGATTCTGCGAGTGTATACAACGTGAGCAAGCCAGATTTTCTCATGCGGAAGCTAAGGTTTGATCTTGATGAGCCTAGCATGTACAGACATGGTCTCGGAACACGGATCACCGAAAGGTAAAGCATGAGTCATATAGTAGATATGATGAACATGTTGATTGTTCGCCATTGAAGCTACATCAACTCTCGTGATGATCGGTTTTGATGTGGTGGATTTGGTTCGTGTGATCACTAAAACAATATGAGGGATATTGTTTTGAGTGGAAGTTCAATAGCAATATGATTAAAAGTTGAACACTATTTATCATAAATTAAATCAAAGTGAATTTGCATAGTTGTTGTAGTCATTGGCATCCGTTTACCACCTTGCGCTTAGTTATAATTGAGATGATAGAACTATAGAATTCTGGTTAGTTACTTTACGAACTGGTATCGTATAGTTTTTAAGTGTTAATCTAAAGTTTAAAAGTCCTATTGCAAACTTTCAGTAAGTTCCGGTTACTCCATGAAGTTTAATAATTGGTATTAAATCAAGAGTGACAATTCCAAGTGTTAGTGTATGAGTATCATGTTTGTCTCCATGATTCTTGATATTCAAAGGATTGTCTTAATATCAAGGTTATCTAGGATCTGAAAGAGTTGTTTCAGAAACCATGATGTGTGGAAGATATTGTGATATCTGAAACGAAGTTTTGGTTGCAACATGATAGAGTATAACATAGAAAAAGTCATGTTCTCATATTTGATGAGAATTTGCAAAAGGTTGGAGACACTAGTTGTCCTAAACCTCTAAAAGGTTTTGGAGAGCAACATTATACTCGCGATTCATGTTATAAGATAAAAGTAGCTTGATCATGGATAATTCCATGATAAGGGTGAATATCTGATGTAGGTAAAATGTTTACTACACCAAGAGATCACTAAAGAAAGGAATTTGAAAGAACACCAAACATTTGATGATGGTAATCCACTTCAAAGTACAAGTCCAAAGACATTGGTATTTAACTATAAACGCTTTGGACTATGTGTCATATGTATGACTCCACTTTTGATGTTGATAGATTCTTTCAAACAGAAAATGAAATACTGAAAGAGAATCTCATAAATATATGGCAGAAAAGAAAAGACTAGAATTGTTCAGCTTAAGTATATAGATGATATACATGTTATGGCTATATTCTTTGCTTATTAAAAATGTGGTTCTTAAGTATTTGATACTGAATTTGTTGGTATGAATCATCATATGAAACAACAGAATTCATGAACTACAATGGCCTGAGTAACTAGCAAAAGAATATGTGAAGATGTTCATCGAGAACAAATAAAGGGTTATTGTGTTGCTCGTAAAACATCAAAGCTTGCCTTCAAGATTTGTTTTATCAGGTATTATGAGAACAAAAGGGTTGTTCAAATAATTGCCGTAATCCATAAAATATGGACGATTCACAAATTTCGTTGGAGAAATCACATCCATAAAACTAGTGCTAAAAATGTCGAAAGACAAATTGATTGAAAAATCACTTAGGAAGTGACATCGCCGTTTAAAATTATATTTGAAAGAAAACATGAAGAAACTCCATGTGGATGGAATTTTGGAGTCTTTTGATTTTTGATCAAATGACGCTTGTGAAACTTTCCTAGAGATAATTAAAACTTCGTTCATAGGCCAAAAGGGAACGAATGACTAGCTTATTGGAACTTGTACATATTGTTGTATGAAGTCCATTATGTGTAGTCAAGAGCGATGGATTTCAAGTTCATATGCTTTCTCCGAAAATTTGAGTGAATATATGAATATTTACTTAATAAGGATGAAGTATGAAACATTTGAAAAGTTCAAAGATTTTCAAGATGAAGTGCAAAATCATTGTAACAAGAATATAAATAGTTTATGATAAGATCATAAAGGAAGATATTTGAGTTACAAGTTTAGCATAATACCTAAGATTTAAGGAATCATTCTGTGGGTTTGCATGTCCCGAAACACCATAAGAGTATGGAGCGTTTGAGATATGTAATTAAACCTTGTTTGACATGGTAAGATCAAAGGTGTAATTCATAAAAATGCCATTATAATTTAAAGATTAAAAGCTTTAGAGACTACCATTTTTCCACTGAAAAGAGCTCCATTATAATCCGTTGAAATGACACCATATAAAGTTATGGTTTGGGATAAAACCCAAGTTGTCCTTTCTTAAACATTGGTATGCTATGCATAAGAAAGATGTTTAAGTAAGATGAACCTGTCTTTGTATGTTATTTCGAATAACTGTTAAGTATTCCTCCATAACATCAGAAACAAAAGTGTTTGTCACTTAGAACATCAAGTTTCTTTGAGAAGGAATTTTTCGTGAAAAGATAAGTGGGAGGACAATAGAACTTTTATAAGGTTAAAAGAACCTTAGATATATGTGCAAAGTTGCACAGCGCCGAAAAGTGTTCCGGAGGCAGCAACAATGCTCATGGCTCACACGCCTCAAAGGTTGTGGTTACGAAGGTCAAAGTTTCTATTGAACCAAGTAGGTCGAGTAAACAATCAAATACCAAGATTTGAGGGTTGAATCATTATTTGAGAATAATGAACGTACTACATGCAAAGAAGCGATGATGGGCCCTGACTCCATAAAATGGCTTGAAGCCATAAAATCCATGATAGTTCCATACACGAGAAGTCAAGTTTTGAACTTGAAGGACCCTCGAGAAAGGTGTAAGACCTTATAGTTGTGTTTGGATCTATAAAGAAATAGACATGGATGTTGCACATCTATGAAATAGTCGACGTGTTGGGAAAGAGTTCACAAAAATGTTCAAAGGTTGACTATGACAAGATTTGATCTTTCATAGCGATATTAAGTCTAGACGGATTAATGTAGCAACCACTACATATAATTTTGTTATGTGGTAATTGAATAAACAAAACAAGTTCTTCTAATATAATTGTTACCTAGGACATGTGCATAACGCGGTTCATAGGGTTTTGTTAATTCAAAGGATGCTAAAAGCATATGCAAACTTCAATGGTTGAAGTAAGCATCGCGGAGTTGGAATCTTAACCATGATGAAACTGTTAAAGGAGTTTAAATTCGTCGGAGACGATGAAGATGCTTGCATTTGCAAGAAATTAAGTGGGAGCGCTAAGACATGTTTCTAATACATTATGTGGAAGACATATTGTTGATTGGAAATGATGTATCTTTTATTAACACATATTAAGAATTTCATCCCGATGAAAGACTTAGGCAAAACCCAAATATTTGGCATCAATAGACGCTAATATGGTTGTGCCGAAAGTACATAGATGATGTATTTAATGAGTTCAATATAGAAACTACAAGAAAGGTTCTTGTCACACGAAAAGGATTGAATGAGTTCAATATTTATGTTTATTCAAGTGTATTGACACTTGGTAAGTGAAACAAAGATTCAAGTATAGATTGATACTTGATGTATGAAATCACAAAGAGTATTTATATCAATCATACTGTGATATGTACAAATCCAGATATGTCCTATGCTCTAAATGTTATGAGCATATACCAGAATGATTTATAAGATGATCATTGGACGATAGTAAGGATATTCTTATGATCTTTTGGAAGAACTAAGAGTATATTATTTTGTAGAAGTGGCAAATAGATGGTTAGTTCATTGTAAAAGTACTACATTGATACTAGTTTTGTCACAAAATACAAATTAAGTTTATCTCAATCTGAACTAAGGGTGGCACAATGTAATGGAAAGTAAGTTCCATAATGGATTTGGATGAGTTCCAAAGTTAAGACATTGTGACAGATACTACAACAAAAGGCTGAATATATGACTGCTATTATAGAATCTAAAGAGGGCATTTGTGTCAAGTAGTTTGTTATCAAACTAGGTGTAGTTCGCAGCGGGATAATACTATGAAGATATATTGTACGGCAATATTATCAACATGATTTAACCCCAAAGAACTAAAGGTCTCACCAAAGGACCAAATTTATACAGAGCCATCTCATTAGAGAATGAGTGATGCGTAGAGACGCAAAGACATGCAATTACACACAGACCTGGAAGTGTCAGATCTGGAGATCAGTTGACCACTAGCAATTGTGTACATACGACACCAGAAAGCCATAGGTGTTGAATACACAAAGGTTTGAAACTAGATTATTGACTCTAGTGCAAGTGGGAGACTGTTGGAGATATGCCTAAGAGGCAATAATAAAGTGGTTATTATCATATCTTCATGCTTATGATAAATGTTTACATACCATGCTATAATTGTATTAACATGAAACATTAATACTTGTGTGATTTGTAAACATAAAAGAGTCCCTAGTAAAGCCTCTTTTTAAACTAGCTTGTTGGTTAATATATGATCATGGTTTCCTGATCATGAACATAGAGATGTTATTAACAACAGGGTCATATCATTAGGAGAATGATGTGATGGACATACTCCTATAGTTAAGCGTAGCATAAAGATCAAGTCATTTAATATAGTTCATTTGCTATAAGCTTTCTGATACATAGTAACCTAATTCCTTCGACCATGAGATCATGTTAATCACCATCTCCGGAAGGATGCTTTGATGACATCAAACACCACACCGTAACTGGGTGGCTATAAAGGTGGCATTGAGTGTTCGGAAAGTATGGGTTGAGGCTCATGGATCAAGAGTGGGATTTGTCCATCCATATGATGGATAGATATACTCTGGGCCCTCTCGGTGGAATGTCATCCAATTAGCTTGCAAGCATGTGACTAGCTCACAAGGGATCACATACCATGGGAACGAGAAAAGAGTACTTATCGGTAACGAGTTTGAACTAGGTATGCAGAGATACCGACGATCAAAACCTCGGATAAGTAAACTATCGTGAGACAAAGGGAAATTGGTATCGTATGTAAGTGGTTCATTCGATCACAAAGTAATCGTTGAAATATGTGGGAGCCATATGAATTTCCAGATTCCTCTATTGGTTATTGATCGGAGAAGTGTCTCGATCATGTCCACATAATTCACGAACCGTAGGGAGACACACTTAAGGATTCAATGTTGTTGAGTAGTTATGGAATGATGAGTAAGAGACCGAATGTTGTTCGGAGTCTCGGATGGGATCCGGGATACCACGAGGAGATCCGGAATGGTCCGGAGAATAAGATTCATATAAGGAAAGTCCTGTTTCGGGGTTGGAGAATGGTTCCGGTGTTTTCATCGAGAATGTTCTAGAAGGTTCCGGAAGGTCCGGCACTCCGGAGGGGAAGGGTACATGAATGTGTCATAACAAGTTGGAATGGTTGCATCATGTACTAGGTGTCATCGCTGAGAAAAATAAAGGGATAAATCAAATCCTAGTTTGAAAAGTCAAACGCCAATTTGAAAAGTCAAACGGCAAGTTTGCTTGGTGGAGGGAGAGTAGGAAACCTACTTAGGGAGGAAGTCCTACTCCCTCCACCCGCCGGACAAGGAGGAGGAGTTAGAGGAGGACTCCCTCCTCCCAACCGCGCCTCCCTCCCACCTATAAAAAGAGGGGCAGGGGTGCCCCTCTTCACACCTCTCACACCCCAAACCCTAGCCCCAAGTCGCCGGCCACCTCCAGTGCAGCCGCCGCCTAGGGCATCCTCTAAGTCACCGAGTTAGGGTTTCCCCAAACCCTAGCCGTCGGCCAAGCTCTCCCCTTGGTGCCTCTAAACCCTAGATCTCCAAGGCCCTCTCTCATACTCCACCATACTCGCTCCGGCTTAAGGCGAAGCCCTGCGAGATCCCCCCTCTAATTCCGGTACCACGCCGTCGTGCTGCCGGAATCGCGAGGAGAGTGCTACAACCTCCGCTGCCTGCTGGAACAAGGGAGAGGAAGGTCTTCATCGAGTACCGAACGTGTGACCGACTGCGGAAGCACTGCCGGAACGCGGCGCCGGAAGGATCGTCTACGCGATCTTGAGATCGGAAGAGTACGACTACATCACCCACGAGAATCTGCTCTCGTTAACCGCTTTGGATCTTCGAGGGTTAGTATTCTATCGACTCGTTGCTACAATCTAGTAGATAGATCTTGGCTTAATCATAGATTAGATCTTGATTGTGTGTTCATGCGGTAGAATTTTTTTGTTTTCCATGCTACGAACCCCTACAGCATGATGCACAACAATCCAATGGACGATACTGTGATGAGGGTCCAGATTGCTCGGGTGTTGCCGGGGTGCGACGACATGGACCCCCTTTCAATCTCAGGGAGCCGACAAACACAAGACCCTTGCAGAATGCTACAATTGGCCCTTGACATGGCTGAAAACCCAGATTCGTCTTGTTGGTTGCATCGGCGCCACATCGATTGTCTAGCCACCACCTCGGAATCCAACCATTGTTGTCACCACCACTAGTCGCCACCAACAACTGTTGGGAGCGTGTGGACCGCCCCAAGGCGAAGTCGTTGCACCGCAACCGCCATCGCCCCCGCCACCACCACCACATGATGGCAACAACGAAGAGATGACAAATTTTTCGATGTCGATGACTTCATCAACACCAGCACCGACAAAGGATTGTACATGCCTTGTTGGGATGAAGAACCCTTCATCTCTCGCGACAGTCAAGGTGGTCGTCCTAGTACATGCATACAACACCTGGTCTTACATGGTTTTTCTCAAGAGACGCCTCTGGCCACCGATCCACGGGAGAAACCTGGATTCATTTTCAGCACTAGAACACTCCAAAAGGCGACCGATGAGCATTTAGCCTCCCTAGTGGAGGATCCTGCTGCGAAGACGAATAATCATAGTAACAGAGGTAAGAACACTGCAAGCAAACCTTGTCCAAAGAGGATCCAGGCTCAGGACGATGTCGTACTAGCCTGCAAGGATGGCTTGCTCCAAATGCATGTAGCTGGTGAACCGATTATGACTCCAGAGCTGCTTCGCCTCGCTCGTGGAGCCATGCTAACTTTGAATGATGGTATTAAGACACTAGAGGGACTCCTTCAAGACAAAGATTGAAATTACCCGGTTTCATGATCAAGGTGCCAACGAACGTGGACTTCGTCCATGAATCCCCGCGGATGTGTTCTTCATAACGTACGAGGATGTCTTCAAGATGTTTCTCTTGAAATGGCTAGACTATAACTTGGTACACCTATTCACGCCTAATATGGCGATGAAGATCAAGAGATATAAAACCCCGTACATTGCGATAGTGTATCCCTACTACATGCGTGACAACCAATCGGCAGAAGGATTAGAGACACAGACCATGGTGACGGCGTACCTCCAAAAGTTCATGGTGGAAAACAAGAGGACGGACACACTTCTTTTGCCTTTTTTCCCGAGTAAGTACACACCCACTCGCCGTCGTAACTTATGATTTCTTATAGATTTCTTCCTTTGCCCTTTTCCAACATCCCATTTCAATCGTGTTGTGTAGAGACAAAAATTGCACACTCATCGTCATTTCCACGAAGTTTTCGCTAGCAATGTATTTCGACTCGGGGAGTAAGACGAAGAAGAAAGACTATACTATAATAAGGGGTGTTCTGAATGAGGATCTCTAGGGCTACACCAAAAAGGGATGCCCCTTTGCCAACAAGGGGGAATGTTTCAAGGATGGAAAACACGTGTTCAAGCACGTGCTCAAGTCCCCCTGCGTCAAGCAGCCGGCTACTGATGGCAGCGCCAAGAAGGTCTTCTACGTCATGCATCACCTTAAAGGGTTTGTTTGAGGTTGCCAGGACCTAATGTTGCCATCTAGTCTCCGAGGATGGGACAAACAGTTGGCACCATCCGACGATGATGATATTAGAGAAGACTTCCATCGCATCTAGATTAAGTTGTCAGAA
The DNA here is from genome assembly GCA_910589765.1 of Avena atlantica. Lineage (NCBI taxonomy): Eukaryota > Viridiplantae > Streptophyta > Magnoliopsida > Poales > Poaceae > Avena > Avena atlantica. Next base: position 167,471,425 of record OU342737.1, read on the forward strand.
ATCATCATGAAAGATGTCAACATAAGGGGAGGGGCCCTAAAACACAATAGAGGGTTGACTAAACGGGAGATCGAAGATCGCCTCTATAAGCAGGGTGACATCAGGACGTGGATGACAAAAAGGGGCTACCTACCGTTCCCGAAGCCAAGCGAGAAGAGTTCTTCATGATCGATGTGTGTGCCTAGCATTATCGAGTATGTGCATAGATGGATGCGTGTAGTGTGGTTTCATAAAATTTACTACTATGTTCGTAGGTCATAAACTTTACTATTTTGGTCGTTGTCGTTGAACTTCTATGATTATGACTGATATGCTATCTTTTATGTTTATGAATCCTTTGCGTTAATTTTTGTGAACATATATGCATGTGAACCCTTTAGTTATTTCCGTTGCATGATTGACTAACATTCCTTGTCTATAGATATGACGAAGTGGTACGTGGTGTACAAGAGTTGTGTTCCAGGACTTTAGGATGAGTAGGAGGAATGTCAGAAATAGGTGAACAAGTTCAGCGACAACAACAAAGGACACGCGACTAGAGAGGATGCGGTATCCAAGTGGAGGAACCACCTATTAAAGGAGAACCGGATGAAGATATTGCTCCTGCTCCTACTCTTGCTCACCGTCATCACAAATGTATTCTATTTGATCCTAATATACGTGGTGACCACTTCATTTGTAATGTGAGATGATAAACTTTGTACCAACACTTGCCTAATAATTTGGCACTCGTCACTACATATGTATCTCGATCAGTCCCTAAGTAATGTGATGACACTATATTTGTGTTTGTATTATGTTTGTTTTCATATACTATATGAAATGTTTGTTTTTACTGCTCTATACAAATCATGTATAAATCCTGTAATATACATGATTCTGTACCAGTACTGCATTTTATTTTGAATATCTGCACAATACTCTATGGCACAGGCAAATTACTTTCCGTGGTGCATATCCAAAGATTGGAGATGCGCCACTGAATATAGCTCTATGGCCCATAGGCCAAAATACGCCACAGAAGTTTGAAAATTCTATGGTGCATATCAATATGCGTCATAGAATTATAATTTAGTGGCGTGGTATCAGTGGAGTATCTCATATGCGCTACAGAAGGACAAAATACATGCTCCATAGATAGCGGTAGAAAGGACAGGAAGAAGCTTTCTCCCACTGTCAGGGCTGACCCGTGGCATTTCCAGCTCCATCCGGCGCCACCGGCCGCTAGCCCCCCTATGGGTAGGGTTAGGCCTGGGGGCGCCGGATAACAAAATGGGCCGCGCCGGCACTGAAAAAGAATTGGGGGAGGGGGACGGAGGCTGGGCAGTACTTTTGTATTCCGGTATGTAATAGCTGTGTCATTCAAACCTTCCATTTTTTCCTGGAGAATAGATTTAAATATCATAATTTTAGCTTGCAGAATAAGAGCGAGTAGAAAGATCATATTAGCTATGTTGAAATTGAGAGTGGGACTCTCCATGGCGGAGGCGGGAGAGGGAGGGAGGGGCGCCTAGATATAGCGGGGAAAAGGATGGGAAGACAGAGCGGGAAGCCGCGAAAAGGGCGGGTTGAAGCTTTCTCTCACTGCCAAGGCTGACCCGCGGCATTTCTAGCTCCATCCGGCTCCCTCGCTAGCCCTCCTGTGGATAGGGTTTGGCCTGGCGGCACCGAAAAAGAATTTGGGGAAGGGGCGACAGGCTGAGCGCGATTTTGAGCGCGGGCAACCCCATTAGCCATTTTTAGGGGGGCTTTAGAGCCCCGGAGTAGAGATGCTAGCTCTGAGGATTGGACGATCTTGTCGCTGCTATTTACCATGGATAAAGAACGAATTTATGTTCAAGATCTTAAGTTATGCTGCAGTTGAGGGGAGTACTTTGCATTCCGGTATGTATTAGCTATGTCATTCAAGCCTTCCGTTTTTTTCCTGGAGAATAGAATGAGAGCGAGTAGAAAGATCATAATTGATGCTCGTATTGCGGTTTTTTGCATATCTCAAAACCAGGTGTCTAGCCTTAAAAAAATTGGACTTTATGAAAACGTTGGTTGCATTTCTTGCTTAGTTGGTAGATATGCACCTCCTAATTTTGTGTTTAGATGTGACAAACATGTACTAGGTCCAAAGATGATGAGCTATTAGGCTCCTAGAGATTGGATGCTTGGATACTCATCCAACCAACCATCACTATTGGCTGCCTCGAACCCTTCCTTTTTTGCATGCCCACAAATTAAGAGAACTGACATTCAAAGCAACCGATCGTCCGCACAATCTATCTACACGCAAAAGCAAGCAACGGACCAATGGCGACAGCAGCGGCGGCGCTCTACGGCGTCGACACGGAAAGGAACAAGAGGAGGCGACGCATGTCATGCGCCGACTCCGTCCAGGGTTCTGGATACCCGTACTTGGCCATCGAGTCGGATTCGGACGCTCGATACGACATTGTCGCTGCCTGTACGTACATATATGCCAGACCGGCCGGGTTCGTCCCGCAAACCCAACCCGATCGACCTCCCGCCGGCCGATCAATCTCGAGATTTAGCGGAGCAACACCAACCCGCCGCCCTAGGAACCGCTCGACGCACCGCTGCCTTGCCTTACGCCCCTTCGTCGGAGTTCAAGGTAAGCTTACCGGCCGGCCTGCTGCACTGCATGACCGATCGCTAATGGCTGGCTGCTAGCTATGAGTACTTGCACTGGTAGAAAAGGGCCCATGTGTCCCAGTTGGTAAGGACCATTAGTCCCGGTTGCCCAACCGGGACGGGGCAATCGGGACTAAAGCTCTAACCATTAGTCCCGGTTGCCCCACCAACCGGGACAAATGGGGCACACGTGGCGGCATCAGAGCGCGAGGGGGGTGGAGCATTAGTCCCGGTTCGTAACACGAACCGGGACTAATAACCTGCTGCCGCGGCAGAGATTTGGCCCATTTCTCTGCCGCGGCAGAGAATTCATTTTGGCACATTTTGTTGCCGCGGCAGCATTTTCGCCACTTTTGTTGCCGTGGCAGAGAATTCATTTAGGTTGTTTTATTGTTTATTTAGTGTTTTGCACTTATCAATGAAGGAACCTTATATTACACAAGATCATCATGACAACATTTTACATTCAATACACGGATCGAGTTCATGCACTACATACAAAAGTTGCTATTCGATGCTACCGGCCAATTTCTTGAAAGTTGCTATTTTTACAATTCCTATTGTCTATACACAGCCGAGTAGTATTCCCCTTGTTTGTTTAGGACTTCTGCATCCAAGAATCCCGCCAATTCCTCCTGTATTGCTCGTATGGGATCCTTTGGCAGAAGACCGTCCCGTAGACGTTCGATCTGATTTAAAAAAGGAGTCAGCCTATATGAATATGAAACTAAACACAATTTGATTGTAATTAAAAACTATAGAAATTGTTTACGTACGTGGAGTTGCTCTAAATTTCTGCCCTTCTCATCGCACGTCTGCCGGATGAACTCGCATACATAGTATCCACATAGATTGTTACCTGGTCCCTGCGTCAGGCACTTTACGACAACAGAGTTCAATCAAAATAATAATCAAGCATGATAATAACTGTATCAAAACTAGAATCAAAGAGATGCGCGGATATAGCTAGTGGTGCTTACATCTAGTGGTTGAAATGTAAGCTCCTCTTTCCAAACACCCCTAGCCTTCTTGGTGAACCGTTTCCAAGCGCTGCCCGGCGTAGAAAACGAATAAAATAAGTTATTAAGTACTTGATATCATAAAATTCACGAACGTTGCTGATATAGTGTCGTAATGATTAGAATTACCGCTGGAGAAGTATCTGCATGTCCTTCCACGTCTCAAGGGGTTTATGTTTCGAGTCCATGACTAGTACACGCGCCTTTGTCAAGTTGAATGATTAACAGAATATAGTGGTACCTGCGAATGCAGAACTAATAATCAATTATATACTTAACATCGAGTAAGCGAAATAGAAAGTGTATACAAGACAATAACACTCACTGGAAGTTGTAAGGAAATAGTATTTCCCTTTTGGTTTCTTGAAACCTTAACGCGTGTACTATATTATCCTCCGTATCCTGGGGGCTTATTTTGAGATTAGCTTCATGAACCCAATATGGGTCAATGAAGCCAATGTCATAGATTTGTCCTCTGCTGCATTCGAGAATCTTCATTCTGCATATTAAAGTATGATTATATACATGCAATAAACAAAATAATATATATGGAGACTAAATTAATTACAGAATTAGTACTTACAGACAATAGGCACTCATGATCGATTTGTCCAAGGCATCTTGATTGAATAATTGAAATAGTTCATCAAATTCAATGGATATCATGTCATCCTTATCTTTCCCATGATGCTTTTTTGTAACCCTCAGCACTATCCAGTTAGCCCCGGCCCTTGTGGCATGCATGTACCAGTTATGCAATCTTTGCATTTTTGTTGGAAGATTGTTTACCTCCTCAGGTTTGACGAGAGGTTTTCCGTACTGGTATTGGTATGCTACTTCACTCACGGGGAAGAACTCTAACTGGGATAAGTACTGGGCAATACTCATACCTTGAGCAGCGGCAGCTTCTCCGTATTGTGCAACTACCTCTGGATCATACTGCTCTTCGGCCCCATATTTGCTCGACCCCACATTGGTTTGAGAAATCACCTTGAGAGGGGCGCAAGTCTGTTTTGCTTGTTCTCCGAGCTGGGCAATAGATTTCCCGCTTGCATCAGTACTGCTCTTCGAGGCTTTTTGTGCTGCATGTGACTTGAGAATAGAACGCTCATAGTCTGATGACAGCTTTGGCTCGGGTTGATGAAGAGTCTTTAGCATTTTCAACACTTTGGCTTTTTCATCTTTGGTGCTGGGGAACTCTGGCTCTTTCGGCCGCCTCAGCTTAGCGAAAAACGCTGTCGTTTCCGCATCAACGATCGCCGCAGTCTCCTCTTCAGTATAGTCATAAGCTCTCTTGGGAGGAACCGTTGGTACTTTTGGAAGAGGCTCTTGTTTACGTTTCGGCGATCGCTTATGACGCACAGTAGAGGTACTCTTACGCTTTTTATCCTGAGGCGCCGGTGATGGCTCCCGCGGCGATGGCTGCACCGGAGATTGGTGAGGCAACGGAGCCGGGTGAGGCGACGAAGACGGCTGCCGCGGCGGCGACGACCTCGCTGGAGACGGGTGAGGCGGCGGCGAAGATGGCCTTGGCGTGTGATTTCGAAGCACGATACAATCCTTCGGCCATAGAATGGTGACGTTTTTTGCGTCACCCAGCACAGTCACATCCCCTTCACCAGCAGGGTAGTGAAGATCCAAAACCTCAAAGGTGGGCATGATTTCATCCACGCCGACAGCGTAGCCCTCTGGAACCGGACGACTGTGGTAAGTTGGTGTGGGTCCAATTGGTAAGGCATAGCCGACCGCCACCTTCATTGATATGTTCACAACTTTGACATGTAGCTCGCAGTGTGTCATCTCTGTGATATCATCCACTGGGTAGCCAACAGGAGCCATCGTCGGTGCATCATCGGCATCGCCATTGTCATCACCCGGGACCTCGGTGGAAGCCACACTGCTTTTTCGATTATTCTATAGGCCGGTAGCATCGAATGCAGTGTGCTGCTGAGATGGGCCGGTAGTACTTTGCTCTTTAAGTGAGTTAATTTCATCTTGTTGTTGCTTTAATCGTTCTTCAATTAAACGCATTCGCTCTTTCTGACTTTCTGCTTCAACTGTCGCCCTGTCCTTACTCCTCTGACGGCTTCTATCAGGATATTTCTTCCTCTCTTCGGGAAACCCAGTCCTCCATGATTGGGAGCCTATTGTGCCTCGTGTTCGTCCATCATGTTCCTTATTTCCAAGGGCGAGCGTGAGCTCATCATTCTCTCTATCGGGAATGAAGTCCCCATCTTTAACAGCCTTTACTGCTTTTCTCATCCTCTCGATTGGCAAGGGGTCTTCTTTATGTCGTATGTTATATATACACCTCCCTTCCGAGTCCAACGTGCCCCCATGCCCGTAAAACCAATTCCTTGCACGTTCTACCCAATCGTCTGTCTCTGGGGTGATATTTTTTATCACGCAGTTCCTGCTCAAGTTTCTCCCACTTAGGAATGCCAACCTTGTAGCCACCTTGCCCCATAGTATGGTGATACTTCTTCTTAGCAGCATTCAGCTTATTCGTTTCAGACATTTTCTTAGCTTTTTCTGATTTCTTGTATTCCGCAAACTCATCCCAGAATGGTTTTATCTTCTCAAACTGAATATTCTTGAAATCGGGAGTCTTCTTTTTCACGACATAGTCAAGGTGCAATCTTTTCTTCCAGTTGGTGAAACACTGGGCCATCTTCTTCAAAGCCCACTCCCTGACCTTAGCCTCCATGGCTCTCCCATGTTGTAAGGCGTCCTCAACTGGATCCTCCGCATTTGGATCCAGCTCTATCTTCGGTAGTTTGAAATTAACCATGAGCCTCTTCCATAGTAAATCTTTGGCGTGGTTAGGGACAAATAAACATGTTCCCTCTTCATCCTCTTTAGCAGGCCTATTCCAATTTCTAATGGTGATCGGGATTAAGTCCCTAACGATTACTCCGCATTGTGCCACAAATTTGGTTGCGACAACTTCGGGAGCTGTCGGTCTGCCGTCTTCAGCGACATCTTCGATCCTAAACCTCTCATGGTCTTGCAACTTTTTGGTTGGGCCTCGTCTGCTCTTTTCAGTAGATTCCTTCGATCCGGAGGGCTAAAAGAAGAAAGATCGTCATTACTATTTCTATATAGATAGCAGATGATTAATTAATGAATTGATTTATATTACATGCACCTCGCCGGAGCGGTCGTCTTCTCGATTACACAAGGCATCGCCTTCTCCCTCGCGGAAGGCAACACCAACCTCAAACAAGTTGTCTACTCCGGTAAAAAGAGGATCACCCTCACGGAGTTGTTCAGAAACGTTGATACGTCTAAATTATCTTCCCCACGGATCACACCTTGGATCAACTCTTCCTTTTCTTCGTCTCTGACGTGTGGGTCCATATTTTCTGCATAGGTGGAAAAACGAATAAGTCAAAGCGGCTAAAGGAGAAGTTAAGGAGAAACCCTAATATATACATACACAATAATAAAAATGAAGAGAACCCTAAACCTAGCTACAAAAAGGAAACCGTGTAGTAGATAGGTAACTCTAGCTAAAATCAACTAAATCAATATTCCGGAGTTTCCGAGGGTGTAAAACCTAGTTCGGAGAAACCTCGGATGCATATGAGAGGGGAACATGAGTATAAGGCTACAAAAGGGAAACTATCCAGCAGATAGGTAACACTAGATACTAACAAAATACCATATTGGAATCGATCTCGATCTCGATATCGTATTCTACCGAGAAGAACCAATCACCGGAAAGAAAGGGAAACAATCAACACATGGCATCGATGCAATGCTCAAGCAATGATGATGAATACGACAAGTTAATGTGCATTGGAATGTAACCCTAAAGCATGCTCGACAAGTTAATCGGGGTTCCGAGGGGCGCAAACCCTAACTCAAGGAACTCCGGAATCACCTGTTAGGGTTACTAGGGTGTTCTAATTAAACTTGTTATTTAAGTTGTTGAACAATGCATGATTATGGCATAGATAGATAGTTCTCATTTTTCTGAACATTTTGGTATATTATTTGTATTTTTCTGAATTACATTTAAAAGTTATTGAATTTACAAGTTTTATTCAAATTCTGAAATTATTAAATCAAATGTTTAAACCTTTTGCACCATAGTAAGAACTAGCCATAGTGGCTGACAGGTGGGGCCCGGAGCCACCTCAGCAGCCACGCAAGCAAAGGGGAAACAGGGGAGCAGCCGCCGCCGCCCATCTCGCACCGCACCGCTGACGCCGCCGCCGCACCGCTGACGCCGCCGCCGCACATCTCGCGCCGCTGTCGCCGCCGCCACACATCTCGCGCCGCCGCCGCACCCACCCATCGGTGCCTGCCCGTGGCGGCATGGGGAGGAGGAGGAGGGGGAGGACAGAGGCATGATGGAGAGGGGGAGGACGGAGGCAGGCCGTACCTTCTGGCGGCCGGTGACGACGCGCGGCGACGGTCGTTGGAAGTGGTGGCGACGGACGTCGTTGGGCAGCCTGACGGCGGGGCGGCGGCGCGGGAAGCTTGACGAAGCGGTGGCACTAACGACCACGGGCAGCTGACAGTGAGGCGGCGGCGCAGGCAGCCTGACGGCGTCGGGGGCAGGCCAATCATTGATGGTTACGAATAACAACCCTCGTAGATTAAATGGCTCCTGTTTGTTCTCATCCCACGCACGTACACCTGGTTTGCCCCACAACTGTAAGAGTTCTTCAACTAATGGCCTAAGGTACACATCAATGCCGTTGCCCGGTTGCTTCGGGCCTTGGATGAGCACTGGCATCATAATGAACTTACGCTTCATGCACAACCAAGGAGGCAGGTTGTAGATACATAGAGTCACGGGCCAGGTGTTGTCACTGCAGCTCTGCTCCCCAAAAGGATTCATGCCATCCGTACTTAGACCAAACCATAAGTTCCTTGCGTCACCTTCAAAGTCTGGGAAGTCTCTCTCGATTTTTCTCCACTGTGACCCATCAGCAGGGTGTCTCAACTCCCCGTCTTTCTTACGGTCTTCTTTGTGCCATCGCAACAACCTGGCATGCTCTTTGTTTCTGAACATGCGTTTCAACCTTGGTATTATAGGAGCATACCACATAACCTTAGCAGGAACCCTCTTCCGGAGGGGCTCTCCCTCAACATCACCAGGGTCATCTCGTCTGATCTTATACCGCAACGCGTTGCATACCGGGCATTTATCTAAATTCTCATACTCCTTACCGCGGTAGAGGATGCAGTCATTAATGCATGCATGTATCTTTTGCACATCTAATCCCAGAGGACAAAGAGTCTTCTTTGCTTCGTAGGTACTCTCGGGAAGTTCGTTATGTTTTGGAAACTTCGGCTTCATTATTTTCGGCATCTTTTCAAATGAGGAGTCAGTTAGACCACACTCTGCCTTCCATCGCAACAATTCCAGTGTGGTACCGAGCTTTGTGCTGCCATCTTCACAATTTGGGTACAACAATTTCTTGTGATCTTCTAACATGCCCTCTAACTTCAACTTCTCATTTTCTGTTTCACAGTCTCGCTTTGCATCAAAAATGACCCTACCAAGTTCATCAGCCGGCTCATCTGATGCCCGTTCTTCACATTTTTCCTCTCCATTGTCTTCCATTGCAGTATCACTGTATTCAAGAAACATATGATGATAGTTGTTATCATCATCTTCTTCTTCACCATCTTCCATCATAACCCCCTCTTCCCCGTGCTTGGTCCAGCAATTATAGTTGGGCATGAAACCTTTCATAATCAGGTGGCCGCGAATGATTTTCGAGGAAGAGTACTCCTTGTTGTTCCGACATTGAACACATGGACAACGTATAAATCCATTCTCTTTGTTTGCCGTAGCCACATCGATAAATTTATCCACGCCTTTGATATACCCGGCTACCCGCCGGTCACCGTACATCCATTCCCGACCGTTCATCTGCATCATATAAGTAAGTTTATCAAAAAACAGGACATCATAAATAGTGAAATAACCAATTCACACCGACACATGAATTGTATCAATGACCTAGAAAAGATAAGATTGCTAACCACGATCGAGGGAAATAAAGAGGAGAAAGCTCAAGTGCGTCTCGGACACCTTCTATATTTTTGTTCTATGAGAAATTCAACTGGATTTTTCACTCAAACATTTCAACAAACCCCTTCAATGCATGCATGAGAAAAAACTAGCACACACCCTCACACCTTACACCATTCAAAAAAACAGAGTGGAGGCAGAGGGGGCTGGGGCGTTGCATTTATAGAGGGCAAGGGGTCTTTAGTCCCGGTTGGAGCCAGCAACCGGGACTAAAGGTGCGTGCCACGCCACGTGGCTGTGGCCAAACCTTTAGTCCCGGTTGGTGGCTCTAACCGGGACGCATGCCCCCTTACCAACCGGGACCCATGCCCCCTGGCCCCGTGCCCGCTCCAACCGAGACGCGTGCCAGCATTAATCCCGGTTGGTGGCGCAACCGGGACTAATGCTCCGAGGGGTCACGAACGGATGACCCTTTTTCCTCTATTGTTGCCTAGGAAGAATATTGCTGACGTCTAGAGTTGTTGTTCGCAGATGAAAATCCACATCAAGATGTTGATGCTGTGCGAGCCGCGCACCCGTGAACTCGAGGTGCAGAGCTCGGACACCGTCGCCAGTGTCAAGGACAGAATACCGGACGTTCAGGTGCACATGCAGCTACTCATCTTCAACAGGCAATTGCTGCAGGACGACAAGACCCTCGCGCACTATAAAATTCAGGAGGGGGACTCCATCTACCTCACAGTCAACATGAAAGGCTATGTCCTTGATTGATGCTTCGCGGTGTGTACAGCAGGACGCAATTAATTATGAGAATTCGCTTTTTCTTTTGAGAGAGAGAGTGTGTCGTTGATGTATAGTACTATATATATTTATATCTTGTATGCTTTGATGCTTCACTTCTCCATGTAATTTGGTAATTTGCACAAATTATTACTAATAATCTATTAGTATTTCAGCTGAGCTTATAAACCTTAGTCTGGTCATAGTGGGAGTATCATAAATAATATTAGTATCATGCATATGATACTAGTGTATGATATTATGTTTCTAGTGCATTGTATCATGTAGTAGTATCATAGTAGTGCTACATTTATTGATTTGTAGAATCTCTATGCAAAATGTATATATAAGATTTACTTGCAATTATGATTTCTAATTTTACATGTTATGATATCGTATCTACCTATGATACTCTAATCACCTTTCTCTTTATTAATTGTAATGTCACATTAGATTTTTGCCAAGTTGACTTGCATGATACATCTTATGATACTAGCACTAGGACCAACCTTAAGGCCAGAAAGCGTTGCCATGAGAAATTAAGATAGGAAGGAGTTTGATGTCTTTGTCAGACTTGTTTGCTGGTCCTTATGGAAACAACGAGACGCTCGTCACTTCGGCAAAAGAACTAGTTACCCAAATCATGGAGGAATTCAGATCTTGAAAAGAGTTGGTGTTGGTGGATGTAGCGCAATACGACGAGAGTAGTTTTTTCTGGTGTGGTGCAAACCGCCACTTTGTTCACAAAGTTTGACTGATCCTTGTAAACTGTTTTTCTGTCTTCTATAGAAATATAGTATGTCTATCACTACAGGAATAAAGGAATACGCCGACAGCCTCCGGCTATACCGACGGCTAATGTCGGGCCCGTCGACCAGATGGACGGGCTCGGCAGCCGGGCTAAGAGGCCATCGGCCCAGCTATCCCGTCGGCCTATAGCACCACGGGCCGACAACAGCCGTCGGCCCAACTAATACCGTCGGCGTAGACCTAAATCGGCTTGACGGTGCTCGTCGGTGTGAGAAAGCCCGTCGGCGTAACCATCAAGGTGGACCAGGGTTAGCGGCGTACGAACGGCGTTAGGACATGAAGCTACGCCGACGGCCTGCCCGTCGGCGTAGTGGCAGAATAGGGTCTACGCCGACGGCAATGCCGTCGGCCTAGCTACCAAGTGTTTTTCCTTTATCTTTTTTTTTGTGCCAAGTATTAAATTCATATAGTTCATTTATTTATTTTCCACAATAATTTTGATGAAGATATAATTTATAGATAACTTGAAGATTGCACCTCACATTTCTATATCCTGTGCCACACACATAAAATAACAACGCGAATCTTCCGAAACACGATGCTAAAACATAAATGTAAAACAAAAAACAACAAAATACACATGCGTTGTAATAACCTAAACAAACATAAACTACCAAAAAAAGTATATTGGTTGCATGTGATAACACTTATAGAAGTGTGTTGGACATGTAGGAGGAGGCTCCCGCCGCGGATCAAACGAGGGTAGACCGGTGGAACCTTTGGCCTATCCTTGGTTTTCCATGTAGATATGACCTAAACAAACCTAAACTACCAAGAGAGTGCGTTGTTCAACCCTCGTACGGAGAATGCTACGGGGGTAGACCCGCGGGGCCCTCGGATTAGGGTTTCGTCGGAAAAGTATCGCCCGAGTGCCGGGATGCCACGGGAGCATGCGTGTGGCCCTAGCATACATGCACAAGGGTGAAGAATTGCCCCTAGATGTAAAACCTATCTCCCGGGTGTGACCGTCCATGTTGCATGCGATAACACTTATAGAAGTGTGCTGGACATGTAGGAGGAGGCTCCCGCCGCGGATCAAACGAGGGTAGACCGGTGGAACCTTTGGCCTATCCTTGGTTTTCCATGTAAATATGACCTAAACAAAACTAAACCACCAAGAGAGTGCGTTGTTCAACCCTCGTACGGAGAATGCTACGGGGGTAGACCCGCGGGGCCCTCGGATTAGGGTTTCGTCGGAAAAGGACCGCCTGAGTGCCGGGATGCCACAGGAACATGCGTGTGGCCCTAGCATACATGCACAAGGGTGGTGGATTGCCCCTATATGTAAAACCTAGCTCCCGGGTGTGACCGTCCATGTTGCATGCGATAACACTTATAGAAGTGTGTTGGAGATGTAGGAGGAGGCTCTCGCCGCGGATCAAACGAGGGTAGACCGGTGGAACCTTTGGCCTATCCTTGGTTTTCCATGTAGATATGACCTAAACAAACCTAAACCACCAAGAGAGTGCGTTGTTCAACCCTCGTACGGAGAATGCTGCGGGGGTAGACCCGCGGGGCCCTCGGATTAGGGTTTCATCGGAAAAGGACCGCCCGAGTGTCGGGATGCCACGGGAACATGCGTGTGGCCCTAGCATACATGCACAAGGGTGGTGGATTGCCCCTAGATGTAAAACCTAGCTCCCGGGTGTGACCGTCCACGTTGCATGCGATAACACTTATAGAAGTGTGTTGGACATGTAGGAGGAGGCTCCCGCCGCGGATCAAACGAGGGTAGACCGGTGGAACCTTTGGCCTATCCTTGGTTGTCCATGTAGATATGACCTAAACAAACCTAAACCACCAAGAGAGTGCGTTGTTCAACCCTCGTATGGAGAATGCTACGGGGGTAGACCCGCGGAGCCCTCGGATTAGGGTTTCGTCGGAAAAGGATCGCCCGAGTGCCGGGATGCCACGGGAACATGCGTGTGGCCCTAGCATACATGCACAAGGGTGGTGGATTGCCCCTAGATGTAAAACCTAACTCCCGGGTGTGACCGTCCATGTTGCATGCGATAACACTTATAGAAGTGTGTTGGACATGTCGGAGGAGGCTCCCGCCGCGGATCAAACGAGGGTAGACCGGTGGAACCTTTGGACTATCCTTGGTTTTACATGTAGATGTGACCTAAACAAACCTAAACCACCAAGAGAGTGCGTTGTTCAACCCTCGTACGGAAAATGCTGCAGGGGTAGACCCGCGGGGCCCTCGGATTAGGGTTTCGTTGGAAAAGGACCGACTGTGTACCGGGATGCCACGGGAACATGCGTGTGGCCCTAGAATACATGCACAAGGGTGGTGGATTGCTCCTAGATGTAAAACCTAGCTCCCGGGTGTGACCGTCCATGTTGCATGCGATAACACTTATAGAAGTGTGCTGGACATGTAGGAGGAGGCTCCCGCCGCGGATCAAACGAGGGTAGACCGGTGGAATCTTTGGCCTATCCTTGGTTGTCCATGTAGATATGACCTAAACAAACCTAAACCACCAAGAGAGTGCGTTGTTCAACCCTCGAACGGAGAATGCTACGGGGGTAGACCCGTGGGGCCCTCGGATTAGGGTTTCATCGGAAAAGGACCGCCCGAGTGTCGGGATGCCATGGGAACATGTGGGTGGCCCTAGCATACATGCACAAGGGTGTTGGATTGCCCCTAGATGTAAAACCTAGCTCCCGAGTGTGACCGTCCACGTTGCATGCGATAACACTTATAGAAGTGTGCTGGACATGTAGGAGGAGGCTCCCGCCGCGGATCAAACGAGGGTAGACCAGTGGAACCTTTGGCCTATCCTTTGTTTTCCATGTAGATATGAACTAAACAAACCTAAACCACCAAGAGAGTGCGTTGTTCAACCCTCGTACGGAGAATGCTATGGGGGTAGACCCGCGGGGCCCTCGAATTAGGGTTTCGTCGGAAAAGGACCGCCCGAGTGTCGGGATGCCACGGGAACATGCGTGTGTCCCTAGCATACATGCACAAGGGTGGTGGATTGCCCCTAGATGTAAAACCAAGCTCCCGGGTGTGACCATCCACGTTGCATGTGATAACACTTATAGAAGTGTGTTGGACATGTAGGAGGAGGCTCCCGCCGCGGATCAAACGAGGGTAGACCGGTGGAACCTTTGGCCTATCCTTGGTTTTCCATGTAGATATGACCTAAACAAACCTAAACTACCAAGAGAGTGCGTTGTTCAACCCTCGTACGGAGAATGCTACGGGGGTAGACCCGCGGGGCCCTCGGATTAGGGTTTCGTCGGAAAAGGACCGCCCGAGTGCCGGGATGCCACAGGAACATGCGTGTGGCCCTAGCGTTCATGCACAAGGGTGGCGGATTGCCCCTAAATGTAAAACCTAGCTCCCGGGTGTGACCGTCCACGTTGCATGTGATAACACTTATAGAAGTGTGGTGGACATGTAGGAGGAGGCTCCCGCCGCGGATCAAACGAGGGTAGACCGGTGGAACCTTTGGCCTATCCTTGGTTTTCCGTGTAGATATGACCTAAAAAAACCTAAACCTCGAAGAGAGTGCGTTATTCAACCCTCGTACGGAGAATGCTACGGGGGTAGACCCGCGGGGCCCTCGGATTAGGGTTTCGTCGGAAAAGGACCGCCCGAGTGTCGGGATGCCACGGGAACATGCGTGTGGCCCTAGCATACAAGCACAAGGGTGGTGGATTGCCCCTAGATGTAAAACCTAGCTCCCGGGTGTGACCGTCCACGTTGCATGCGATAACACTTATAGAAGTGTGCTGGACATGTAGGAGGAGGCTCCCGCCGCGGATCAAACAAGGGTAGACCGGTGGAACCTGTGGCCTATCCTTGGTTTTCCATGTAGATATGACATAAAAAAACCTAAACCACCAAGAGAGTGCGTTGTTCAACCCTCGTACGGAGAATGCGACGGGGGTAGACCCGCGGGGCCCTCGGATTAGGGTTTCGTCAGAAAAAGGACCGTCCGAGTGCCGGGATGCCACGGGAACATGCGTGTGGCCCTAGCATACATGCACAATGGTGGTGGATTTCCCCTAGATGTAAAACCTAGCTCCCGGGTGTGACCTACCACATTGCATGCGATAACACTTATAGAAGTGTGCAGGACATGTAGGAGGAGGCTCCCGCCGCGGATCAAACGAGGGTAGACCGGTGGAACCTTTGGCCTATCCTTGATTTTCCATGTACATATGACCTAAACAAACCTAAACCACCTAGAGAGTGCGTTGTTCAACCCTCGTACGGAGAATGCTACGGGGGTAGACCCGCGGGGCCCTTGGATTAGGGTTTCGTCGGAAAAGGACCGCCTGAGTGCCGGGATGCCACAGGAACATGCGTGTGGCCCTAGCATACATGCACAAGGGTGGTGGATTGCCCCTATATGTAAAACCTAGCTCCCGGGTGTGACCGTCCATGTTGCATGCGATAACACTTATAGAAGTGTGTTGGAGATGTAGGAGGAGGCTCCCGCCGCGGATCAAACGAGGGTAGACCAGTGGAACCTTTGGCCTATCCTTGGTTTTCCATGTAGATATGACCTAAACAAACCTAAACCACCAAGAGAGTGCATTGTTCAACCCTCGTACGGAGAATGCTACGGGGGTAGACCCGCGGGGCCCTCGGATTAGGGTTTCGTCGGAAAAGGACCGCCCGAGTGCCGGGATGCCACAGGAACATGCGTGTGGCCCTAGCGTTCATGCACAAGGGTGGCGGATTGCCCCTAGATGTAAAACCTAGCTCCCGGGTGTGACCGTCCACATTGCATGCGATAACATTTATAGAAGTGTGCTGGACATGTAGGAGGAGGCTCCCGCCGCGGATCAAACGAGGGTAGCCCGGTGGAACCTTTGGCCTATCCTTGGTTTTCCATGTAGATATGACCTAAACCACCAAGAGCGTGCGTTGTTCAACTCTGGTATGGAGAATGCTACGGGGGTAGACCCGCGGGGCCCTCGGATTAGGGTTTCATCAAAAAAGGACCGCCCGAGTGCCGGGATGCCACGAGAACATGCGTGTGGCCCTAGCATACATGCACAAGGGTGGTGGATTGCCCCTATATGTAAAACCTAGCTCCCGGGTGTGACCGTCCACGTTGCATGCGATAACACTTATAGAAGTGTGCTGGACATGTAGGAGGAGGCTCCCGCCGCGGATCAAACGGGGGTAGACCGGTGGAACCTTTGGCCTATCCTTGGTTTTCCATGTAGATATGACCTAAACAAACCTAAACCACCAAGAGAGTGCATTGTTCAAAGGATAATGTTAAGGCTAGAGTCGATGTTGAGGAGCTATGTGATAGGAAGAGACTATGCATGCAACCTCCTGAACGCAATCGAAAAAATTGGGTCAAGCCACATGACTACTACTGCCTTGATAGCCTCCAAAAGAAGCAGTCATTGGGGTGGCTCAAATTCGCCGTGATGTTCCCAGATGGTTATTGTTCGAATATGAGAAAGGGAGTCAATCTGGCAACTGGAAAAGTCACTGGGCTCAAGAGTCACGACTATCATATATGGATTGAGCGGCTGATGCCGGTGATGGTTCGAGGGTATCTCCCTGAGCATATCTGGCGAGTGTTTGCGGAGTTGAGTCATTTCTTCTGCACGCTCTGTGCCAAGCAGATATGTCCCTTGATGATTGAGAAGCTGCATGATCTAGTGCTGGAGTTGCTATGCAAGTTAGAGACGATCTTTTCGCCAGGCTTCTTTACTTCGATGTTACATCTCATTGTGCATCTCGCGAACGAGGCACTCTTGGGTGGACCGGTGCAGTTTCATTGGTAGTTTTGTATTGAGAGAGAGTTTAAATATATTCGAACCAAATGTGGAAACAAAAATAAGATTGAAGCATGCATAGCTGAGGCAACTCTCCTCCAGGAGATAATAGACGCCACGACAACATACTATGGCGATGATGTTCCCACTATGCATAACCAGGTCTGTTGGTACAATGTCGACGAGCCAAAGCATGACCCCAAGCTCCTCCTCTTCTAGTGTCCCGGTGGCAAGGGCGGTGGCGCAACAAGTTATACCTTGAAAAAGAAAGACAAGGATTGCATAATGCTCTATGTGCTTATGAACATGAAGGAAGTGGTCCGCGGTGAGAATGAAGTGGAGGAAGAACATCAAGTGCCCAGTTTCCTTAGGTAAAATGGTGAACAAATCCATTTGCAACTAGTAACTCGGTTTCTATTTAATACGTATTTTCTCCTTTTAGCCAATTCACGGATGAAATGTGGTCGGAAACGACGGATCCCGATGATGCGGAGTTGGAAACCCTTCTGGAAGTGGGTGCCCCCGGAAAGAAAAATTTCACGTCTTGCTTCTATGAAAAGGTAATTTATAACCTGTCCCTCTTACCTGGCAATCCGTGACTTGTCCCTCTTATTACACGTAACTAATGCACAATTTGTATGCAACTTGTAGGGAGCCGATCCCAACGTTGAGATGTCGGATGAGTTGAGATGTGTCTCCCAGGGTTGTAACTGTAAAGTCGAGATGTATGATAAGTATGATGAGAATGGTTATCGATTCCATACAGAGTCTTACCAGAACCGTCGGCCAAATGCAAAAACTATAAATACCGGGGTCTTCACCAGAGGAGCCGATGACTTTGATTACTATGGAAGGTTACAAAACGTATGAGCTGACGTTCAATAATACGCCCCCTAGAACTCAAGCTTGTTGTGTTCAAATGGCACTGGTTCGACCCAAGCGGTGGATATAGAAGTACCCCTTCCATGGGGTTAGTTGAAGTTAGGCCTTTAACCACCTATAGTGGATCCGATGTCTTTATTGTGGCCCACCAAGCCAAACAAGTTTATTATTTACCCTACCCATGTCAGAAAGAGGAACTCAAGGGCTGGGAAGTCGTGTTCCAGGTATCGCCACGTGGTAAGCTACCCATGCCCTCCGACGATGATTACAACAACATTGACCCTAAAACATACGAGGGAGTTTTCTATCAAGAACAAGAGAACTTTGGGGACTTTGACTTACACGATCTTGAGAACCTCGAGAACAATGCATAGACTCGTGGTGAGGTAGTCACGAATATAAAGGACATTGATATGCTCACCAAGTTATATTCGGACAATGGCAACGATGAGCCTCCACCCTGCAATGAACCCCCAACTTACTTCTCACGTGATAGTGATGTTGATAGTGCTGATGAGAACCCAAGACATACACATGAGAGTGATGATGATGAGTGGTGAGGGTCTTTTATGTCTTTTATGCCTTGACTATGCTAAGTATCTTTATTATGCTTAGTATCTTTATTATGCTTAGTATTTATGCTTAGTATCTTTATTATGCTTAATATCTTTATTATGATTAATTGGATCATGTATTCATACTAAATTGTTTACGTCTTCTCAATGCAGGTGATTGACCAATATGAGCCAACGCAAGGAATCAACGTCCTCTATCCTTAAGTGTTTGAAGCAGAAGAAGGTTACCAAAAGTGGAAGAGCACCCATTCCCAACTTGCGTTACAATGACGACAATGCGGGAGGAGGAGGACGAGGTGAGGGAGGAGGAGGTGGACTTCCTCCGAGGCCAAGACGAGGTGCAGGACGAGGTGAGGGAGGAGGCAGACTTCCACCGAGGGAAGGACGAGGCGCAGGACGAGGTGGAGTACGAGGTTTAAGCCTTCTGAGTGACCTACCCTCCGCTTCTGGCGACGTGGCTTCCGAGTCTGCTTACTCAGAGTCTCCTGACGAGGAGGAGGATACTCGAGACTTGGAGGAGGAGTCTCAAGACTTGGAGTGGGAGTCTCGATACCAGGAGGGGGGTCTCGAGACCAGGAGGGGGAGTATCGAGACACGGAGGGGGGGAGGGGGCGAGACTAGGAGTCGGGGCCGTCGACGCGGCCGAAGAAGCCAAAGATTCGTGGGGAATCGGGTGTCCCAGTGGACGAACCTGCTTCTGAGGAGGAGAAACCCATCATTACGCCTAACGACATTGAGTAAGTGGCTATACTAATTTTGAACATGTAATTTCATTTTGGTCATAACAATTTGGCATGTACTAATGTTTTACTATTGTGCAGCAATTGGACATTTCCTCCAGGTACCCGTGCGCCTAACACCTTGGTTGGAGCTCTGATTAGGAAATTTTGGCCAGGCTTTTACACTCCCGTCCCCAACGGCGAGAGGAAGCTAGCCACCAGTTGGGCACACTATGAGGCCGCCGAAAACTCGGTCTATGCTGGGAAAGCTTCTGATGCCGTGATCACCAAGTTTTGGGTAAGGAAAAGTTTTCGAGTTTCGTTCATAGTTGATGACCCCACCATGCTAACTTATGAGCCTCACAATATTTTTATGTATGATTATAGAGATTCTATAGGGTGCTTCCGGAGGAGTAGGAGAAGGCGGACAAGACTTTGCGGGGGGCTTGTCAGAGGTTGACACGACAGGAGATTTACAATCAGAAGCATACCACCACCAGTCTATACAGCTCCGAGAAGTTGGGCAAGAGGGCACTGACGCATTTGAATGTGAAGGACCAACCAAAAATGATCGAGGAAGATTATGCCGGGGTAAGTAAATTGTCAATCAGATTCTATGTTGTTGCTAATTGCATTATCCATTCTTCAAATGAGTATTGTTTTTTCAGGTTATGCCCACGTGGGCCGATGGTAAGGAGGACGCATGGCTGGCGTTGTCGGCGAGGTGGCGCGGGGAAGACGCTGAGTTCAACACCTTGAGCGAGCGGAACAAGGCAAACTGTGGCTCCGGGGGGACACACTGTGCGGGAAACCGCAACCATGGTCGCTTCAAGGCTCATATGGTATGTACATGTATACATGGAACAATCTGTATTTATTTCCCCTCGTGATCCTACTTGATATGCATAACATTTCTTTGGCGATGCAGGAGACACATCTAGAGAGGCCTTGTTCTGACTATGAAGTATGGGAGAGGATGAAGCAGAAGATGCCCGATCTGTCCCTGCCTCAGCCCTCGCTCCCAGAGTTCTATGGCACTGCCAAGGAGGATGGTGCTAACTACCTCGAGGCGTTCACTGGTTTTCATCCGGAGGTGGAAGATCCTAGAGCATAGGAGATCGACGAGAGAGCGGTGGTCGTGGAGGGGTACAGCCGGGAGCATGGCCGTTTCAAGATTCTCGATAGGGTGATCCCGCGAACTCCTGCTTTGAGCCTCACGCGGATCAAGGCTACCCTCACCGCTGATGACCCCGCTATCCCGCCTCGACGGCCTTCCCGAGCGAACAACGATGTAAGTTTTTCTCATTTCCATCATCTTTTCGAAAATCACTCATGAGTGGCTAAGTTGACGAGATTCATTGTTTTTGAAATTGTAGCCTGCTTTGGACGCGTCCTACAAGGCCGCTTTTGCGGAACACTTGGTGACGCTCGAGATGTGGTCCCAGACCCGAGCGGCCTACGAGGAGTGGGCAGAGTTACGCGATGATGTAAGTTTCCACCTTTATTTTTGCAAAATATGACAAGTCTCGCATTCCCTAGTTTGAATCTTTATTTCTGCAACGCCTCACATCTAAACTATCTTGCAGCTTGTCGTGGGAATGACCACGGCAGATGCTGCAATCGCCAGCGAGTAGTAGAACATGGGGCAAGGGCGGCCAACCATCTACGGTGCGAGATGAGGGCGGAGACACAGGGTTTTACCCACGTTCGGCCCCCCGGAGGGTAAAGACCTACTCCTGCTAGATTGTATTATGATGGAAGTACAATGGGGCGAGCTCGGCGGCTAGGCAGCGAGTCGCTTGGGTGGATGATGGAACGTAACTTCTACACGCCCTCTAGGGAGGTTTATATAGACTCATCCCCCCTAGGGTTTACAGATCTCAACCGAATCAGTTAAGGTTTCGGCCATCGTTTAACTTAATTCGACTGGGCCTATCTACTCTCCTGGGCCTTCAGCTTCCAGTCGCTTGAATCTACGCCAGGTCTTGATCCAGTCGCCGTCCTGCAGGCCCACTCGCCAGTTCCTGGGCCGGTCGGAAACGTCCTGCTGGGTATACCCCGGTAGGCATATCCCCATCAGTAGTCCCCGAGGCCGTCGTTGATTGGTCGCAGGCGTTCGTTGGCAGTCGGAGTATACGGGTCCAATGCGGGCGCCCAGTCGAATCGGCGGCGGACTCCTGTATAAAATAAAAACCAGTTATTCTAGTCGCAATGACAGCGACCAGTTGGGTCTCAGCTCGGCGAACGGGTCGGCGAATGTTCAGTCACTGTCGTAGTGATCGGGTTGGTGAGTCGAATGGATGAAGTTGGACCGTCAGATGAGGTCAAAACTAGTCGTTGGGGTAATCCAACGGTAACTTCAGCGTAATCACCGCGTAGTAACGGCTCCCGAAATTGGCTGGTAACAACCGCTATATAAGGGGAATGACAGGCGATCGGGAAAACACTCCTTCGTCTTTCCTCCGACTTCGCCCATCTCCGTTTTCCCCCGCTTCACGATCCAATCGATACAGAAAGCCTCGACCTCCGCGAACCTTTCAGCCAATGGCTCCCTCCACCGAACCATGGGGCAGGTCCAAGTGCACCAGGGCGCTACTAGCATCCTTCGAGGAGGCCGAGATCCTGCGCGCCGGCAGGTGGCGCATCCCCGCGGCCGGAGAGGTGACTCCGGACCCGCGCGAGGGAGAATTTATTTGCTTCACCAGCCACCTGGAGCGGGGGCTGGGGTTTCCCACGTCTCTCTTCTTCCGGCGCTTCTGCGCCTTCTATGGGATCCAGCCGTCGAACCTGGGCCCGCACAGCATCGAGCAGCTCGCCATTTTTGTGGCGTTCTGCGAGTGCTATCTGGGCTGCAGGCCCTACTTCCCCCTGTGGCAAGATCTGTTCCACAGGAGGATCAGTCGCGAAGAATCAGGCGGCCCAATGTTGGCGGCGGGTGGCCTGACGTTTCAGTTGAAGTCGAAGGCTTGCTTCTTTGACCTGATGCTGCCCGCCAAGGCGGCGAGCGAGTGGAAGAAGTCCTGGTTCTACGTCACCGAAGCGACTCCTGACGGCGAGGTGGCGATCCCAAGGTATTCCGCCGACCGGCCCGAACCGCGCCGACTCCAGGTCGGCAAGCTCCCACTAGACCAACGGATGGTTGTGGACGAGATGCTTCAAACCATCCGCGGCCTGAAGAAGAAGGGCCTCGAGACCATCAACCTGTACAACTGCTGGTTCGGGCGGCGACTCGTTCCCCTAGCCCGCCGTGACCATTACATGTACGAGTACACGGGTAGGGAAGACTCGACAAAATCCTGCCTCGCCGAGTGGAAACTCGAAGACTACGTCCTGGCGTTGAAGAAGATCACCCAGGCAGCATATCTGGATGCGAAGGCTGGGGTCGCCCCCTACACCGTGAAGCACCCAGATCCAACGGTAAGTCGCTGTTTTCACTATCATTCGCAGTCGCAGTTGATGCTTTCGCGGTTATATTGATATTGTCTCATGCCAGCTGCAGTTATTCCAAGTGGTTGAAGGGTGGCTCCCACCCGCGGACGACGAGAACTCGAGCTCGTCCGTCCAGGACGGGGGAGAGTCACCTTCTGCCAATGGCGGTGTCGGGAGCGACGCGAGTGATGATGACGACGATGACGACGGGCCCGGGGAAGACGCTGCCCCGATGGTTCGCAAAACTCGCGGGCAACATCAACGCGCGCTCGAGGCGAGTAGAAGCCTCGAACGTCATGGCGACGACGACGACGAGCTTCTCGAGCACACCTCGCGCCGTGAGGCTACACCGACGAAAAAGAAGAAGAAGAAGGAAGTGAAGGCTCCGCTGAAGAGAAAGACGAAGCCGGCGAAACGGGCATCTCCGCGTCGTTTGGCGAGTAGTTCCGACGCCACCAGCTTGGCCAAGGATGAAGCGCCGCAGACGACAGCAGCACCAGACGCTGTTGTAGCCCTGGATGAGGTACCTCTGGCCTCGCCCCCCCCCTATTCGCCCCGGTCTCTGGGTTGGGGGTTGCTCCAGCCGCAGCAGCTTCACCACCCAGGAGAGCTCCTGCCGAAGTCGTTTCGGAGGCTCCTGTCGCGGCCTCGTCGTCGAAGAGCCCTTCCGTGTCTTGGGCACATGATGTTTTGGAGATGGGCCTCAGTCGGAAACTGGGCCCCGAACTGGAGAAACCGGCCGGTATCCGCACGGGACTGCGGTTCATACCAGTCGCCAAGTAAGTTTTGTTCATTTGCTTGCCTTTCGTTGCAATCGGACCATTTTGCTCATGTAGTCAATTTGCAGGACTGGGGTTAAAAAGATCGGCCACCCTTCTGTGGCCAAGGTTCCGCCAGTCGTCGCCGTGGAGGACCCCTCGCGGAAGAGAAAAGCTGATGAAGCTGCCGCTCCCGCAGACAGCGCTAAGAGGGCGAAGGGCGATGAAGTCGTCACGGTCTCTGACGACACGGCCGTCGCTCCGAGTGACCCTCCGACTGCGGCGGAGGCAGCTTCAAAGAGCAAGGAGGCTGTTTCCTCACCCGGGGTGACCGAGCCGACTCCTAGTGGCGCTGGGGCATCTGCTGCTACCTTCCCCCGTTTCATGGCCAAAGCAGCCACAGCGAGTGGCGCGATGCCAACGAGCCAGGTGCCTGAGGTCGTCGAGACGGGGGTTGAGCAGCGTCGTGGGTACACTCCAGCTCTGCTTGCATCTATGGACGCACTACAACTTCACGGCATGCTGGTGAAAGAACATGTTGGGCCCCCATGTGTGATTTTGGTAATTAATGAAAATCTTTATGGACTAATGTGTGCATTAAGTTATACTTGTAGGATTTGTCCATTGGCATCGCTTGGAGCATGTGTTGGCTTCAAGGTTGATGAAATGCAAAGAAGATATGTTGGGCAAGCTCAATATGCGAGGTCGATGATGAGGAATTAAGGAAGGCGTTCCATCTTGAGAAGGGCAAGATCGTCTACATCGAGATCAAGTGGAACGCTCAAGGCAAAGGTATAATCTTGATAGGTTTTCCTTTTTGTCGGTCTCACGTTGTGTGTGTGAGAACGAGTTTAGGATAGATAACCGTACTATCAAGAGGGGCTCTCGTATGAGTAATTCGGTCACATCGTTCGGAGAGAGCTCAAACCTTTGCATACTTGCATCATCATATTTGGTTGTTATTTGGTCTTATCCATGTGATGATATAGAGCTTGTGGTAATCTCTATAACAAGCTCTTGTTCATCTAAATCGGATCTCCCATTTGTATCTTGTTGCGATTTTGATTTATGCGGCTTTTCGGTTTCTCACCAAGTGAGGTATATCACATTATTCTATTTGATACTTTCTCACTTGGTGATAATCAATATTTCCACTTTTTATTGGAAATCCCTTGTCGTCCTTTATCCAACGCAATTGGAATTGGGTCAATCGGAGCTACTGTTTAAAAGTTATGGCCGTTTGAATATTTACCGTTTTAATTCTAAAATAAAAAAGATTTTTCCTGGCCTGTCCGGTACTACCGGGCCCAGTACCGGACACAACTGATCTGGCCCGGTCCATTTCAGTCTGGCCCGGTATCACTTTCCGGTCCTACCGGACCGGCCCGGTAGTACCGCGCGGGTGGGCCGGTACTACCGGCCGGCCCAGTTTTTCTTTTCTATATTGCCCAGATCCAGATCCCCGTTGACCCGTGCTGCTGCTGCTGCGCGCGCGATGCCTAGCACGCTGCTGCGCGCCTGCCGCCCGCGGGGCCCGCTGCATGCTGCTGCTGCGCGCGCCAGCCCCGGCCCCGCCCTGGCCCCGCACGCATGCTGCCGCGCAGCCGCTGGCGCGCTCGCTGCTCGCTGCATGCGCGCGCTGCCGCGCTGCTTCGCTGCCTGCGCCGCTGCTGCGCTGCATGCTGCCGCGGGTCCTCTCGCATGCATGCATGCGTGGCCCCGCCTGCCCGCTGCATGCTGCTGCTTTTTCTTCTCTGCATCGCTCGCTTGCTTCCTGCTACTTCTCTATCTCTTGCGCTTGCATGCGTTGACTTTTCCTTTTGCACTGGTTGCGAGCGGTAGTACCGCTTAAAACCGGTACTACCGGTCCAGAAAGAAAAACGCCCTAAACGGCTAGTTTTTCTGGGCTTGTATTTAAGGCTTTGTCCTTTTTCAGTTTAGTTAGCTCCTCTATTATCTATTAGGCTAAACTTTGTCCACACTTGCTCTAGATCTTGAAGCTTGCCTAATCTTTTCCCTCCAATGATTCTTGCCCATATTTGAGTGGAAAAGAGAGGAGATCTAGGCCCACGTTTTGACCTAACCGATTCATCTCTTTGTGAGTGCATCTTTGGGGATCTAGATTTTGGGGGATTTTGTGTCCCTCTTTGATTCCTCCTCTCTTGTTCCCCCAATAGCTTTAGTAGCTTTGTTGGAACTTGAGAGTGAGGGATTTGGGCATCTTTGTGGTATTCTTGCCATTTGCATTTGGTGCATCGGTTTGAGTTCTCTTTGGAGAATTTGGTTTGAATTGTTCATTGGAGCTTGTCCCTCTTGGGTTCTTGGAACCCTAGACGGTTTTGTGGCCTTGGTGGCATTGTGGCATTTTGTGGCATTTGTTGGGAGCCTCCAATTAAGTTATGGAGTTGTGCCCTAACCTTGTGAGAGGTTCCGGTTGCCACCGATAAGTGCACCGATAGTGGAAGCGTGGATCGATCCCGTTGGGGTGAGATTCACCGG
The DNA here is from genome assembly GCA_910589765.1 of Avena atlantica. Classification (NCBI taxonomy): domain Eukaryota; kingdom Viridiplantae; phylum Streptophyta; class Magnoliopsida; order Poales; family Poaceae; genus Avena; species Avena atlantica. The sequence goes on from OU342737.1 coordinate 167,497,294, forward strand.
AGAATAAGGGAGGCCTTTTGTGGCGTTGGTGGTTTGATACCACCCCCTCTCCAAACGAGATGTACTCCATGTTGGGAGGAACTCGGTAAAATATCGGTGTCCCCGCGTGCCTCGGTTATCTCTATACCCGAGCTCTTTACTTATGCACTCTACATTGTGATAGCCTTCGTGCTTGAAGTAATATATATCTTGCTATCACTTTGTTGCTTGTATTGCTTAGCATAAGTTATTGGTGCACATAGGTGAACCTTAGTTGTTCTAGGTTGTGCTTAACAAAGTAAACACTAGTTTTATTCCACCTTTGTTGAGCCACTCTAGGAAAAGTTTTAATCGCCTATTCACCCCCCCTCTAGGCGACATCCGTATCCTTTCAGCTGGGCGCAGCCATCCAGGTATGTCCAGCCCCCGAGGATCGGGCCACTGATTTTCAGTGGTCGGATTCTGTTAATGTTTTTTTTGTAGCATCCAGTCCACGAGTGCCTGATCGCTGAATTTCAGCGGGTGGGAACTTAGGATTTTTGACCTCCAGGCCCCGAGTGCCTAGTCGCTGAATTTCAGCGGGTAGGCACTTAGGATTTTATTATGGTTGACAGTTTGACTTGTTTGCAGGGCTTGCAGCGTGAATCAGCCGATCGGCTCGCTGCGAAGTGTCGCGTGGAGAAGCAACTTGTGGCTGTCCAAGAAACGAACAAGGGACTCCAAGCCCTTGCTGCCAAGGCGGAGGAGGCCCGCCAGGGCCTTGTTCCGGCGGGTGAACTGACGGTGGCTCAGTCTGCTTTGAGTACGGCTGAGAAGCGGATCACTGATCTTGATCGCGAGCTCAAGGAAGCGAAGGCGGAGGCGAGCTCAGCGGATGGGCGAGCCAGAGCTGCTGTCACGGCTGCCGCTGAAGAGCGGAAGGTCTCTGACGCCCTCGTTGCTGGGCTGCAGAACGACTTCTCCTCGCTTCAAAGCTCCATCACGGGCCTCTGCTGTCCTTTAATTTGTAAATTTTCCTGCCTCTGCCTGTAGTAGATGTATTATGAATTCGTCGTTGTACTTACTGGCGACCCCTGTCCGTAGGTCGGATTATCGAAAGCTCGGAGGAGCCGCAGTCGTATGACGCACGGGAGTGTGTGATCACTCTGGTCGACTCGGCCACGCTGTCTGCGACTTGCATTCGAGCGTATCTTCAAGAGATGTCGCCCACGGAAGTGATTCCCGGCGATCTCGTCGAAGTATGGCAGTATCTGGAGAAGGCGCCGTCAGTCGTCGAGTTCATGACGCGGTCGGCATTCCGACGCGGGGCGGCGACGGCGCTTAGCCTTGGGCTTGCCCACTTCCCGGAGGACTTCGACCTTGACGACGTGACGAGTGGCTACCCCTCGTCGACGGGCTCGGTGGAGATTGCTGAGGTGCTGAAGCTGACGGACCGAGCCGCGGTATACTCCGATCGTGTCTGGGCGATGGGCGACCTCCTCCCTTATCAGGAGACGACTGTCGCGCCCAACGATTCCGAGTCGCCGCACCGGGACTTCAAGGTCGAGCAGCCGTTCCGTGCGGCGATGGCGGGTGAGTTGATGACGTACCCGTCGAACCCGTACACGCCCTTCATTCGCAACCGCAGGGGTGGCGGCGAGTCGACGTCGAAGCCTGTGGAATAGAAACATTATGCCCTGGGGCGTTAGTAGCAATTGGCCATTGGGCTCAACTTTGTATTTTGAACGATTTTGCTCTGATGTAATGGAATCTCATGTTATTTTGTGAATTATCTTGCGATTTTGATTGCTGATTGGACGAGTCCCCGAGCGCGTCCGCCCTTTTTATGAGGTTTACCTCGTTTGTTATGTGTTTGTGGTTTTGAATGTTTTGTCAGTTGTTTTGTTATTGAGGTCGACTCGCCCGAGCTTGGAAAGCCAGTCGCAGGGCGACTCCCATGAGTGCTCTTTACTTGACCATTTTCCCTTGCGCGAACGAGGTCGGGTGGCCGAGTCCCCGAGCGTGGTACTTGGTGGTTCTGGTCGCAGCTCTAGGGTGGGTGAGGACTGAGCACGCTGGAGTAAGCGCATCACTCCTGCCTGACCCATAGGGTCAGTCACGTGGCGAGTCCTGGGCACGCTCTCATACTTGGCGTTTTTCCCTAGTCGCTCGTGCTTAACTGGTCGCCAGTCCCTGAGCGTGGTACTTGGCCGTTCGAGTCGCTGTGTCGAGGATGTGGAGGATCATGGTCGCTATGAGGAGCGAAGGCAGTTGTCTTGGCTCGTTAAGCCAGTCGAGCTAGGCGACTCCAATGGGGCTCCGGGTAGGCGTTTTTTGTGGACATTACGAATCCTGGGGTAACCCAGTGCCCTCGTAACGCACTACTTGGCCGTGCCAGTCGCTGTACCAGAGGTTGACTTCTGGAGTTAGCTTGACGCTGTTATTACGAGTGCGAGTGGCACAAGACACGGAGAGTAGACGCAATTTGCGGTAACCAATTTGTTTTATTTCATAGCTGGGGGGGGTACATGTATGGAGTTCTAGGAGTAGAACTTCCGTAGGAGGTTTTACATTCCATGGTCGCTTGACGTCGAGTTTCCCGTCTCCGCGGACGTCGGTGAGGTAGTAGGCGTCGTTGCCAAGTACTCGCCCGATGGCGAATGGTCCCTCCCACGGGGGGAGAGCTTGTGCATGCCCTTCTTGTCCTGGATGAGGCGTAGCACCAGGTCGCCTTCCTGGAAAGTGCGAGTCCTCACTCACCGGCTATGGTAGCAGCGGAGTCCTTGCTGGTAGATGGTAGTGTGGGAACGAGCCAGGTCGCGTGCCTCGTCTAGTTGATCGACTCCAGCCTGGCGTGCGAGTTCGTTTGCAGCCTCCGGGTAGTGGACAACCCTTGGCGAGTCGTGCTCTAGGTCGGTGGGCATGACTGCCTCGGCGCCATACACCATGAAGAAGGGGGTGAACCCTGTCGACCTGTTAACAGAGGTGCGGATGCCCCAGATGACGGATGGTAGCTCCTCGACCCAGCACCCGGCGGTGCGCTCGAGTGGTACTTGGAGCCGTGGCTTCAGGCCATGGAGGATGCTCTGGTTGGCCCTTTCCGCCTGGCCGTTGGACTCCGGGTGAGCGACTGAGCCGAGGTCGAGTCGGATGTGATGTTCTTCGCAGAACTCGGCCATGGCTCCTTTGGCGAAGTTGGTGCCGTTGTCCATGATGATGCTGTTTGGGAACCCATAGCGATAGATGAGCTCGCGTAGGAACTTGGTGGCGGTCTTCCCGTCGCATTTCCGGACTAGCTTGGCCTTCACCCACTTTGTGAATTTGTCGACCGCGACCAGGAGGTGAGTGAAGCCGGAATGGGCCTTTTTGAAATGGCCTACCATGTTCATACCCCATACGGCGAACGGCCAGGTGATGGGGATTGTCTTGAGCGCCGAGCTCGGAACGTGGGTCTGATTGGCGTACTTCTGGCACCCGGCGCACTGCTGGACGATGTCGACAGCGTCTGCGTGTGCGGTAGGCCAGTAGAAGGCGTGTCGCATAGCCTTTGCGACCAGAGAGCGGGCGCTGGCGTGGTGGCCGCAGTCGCCGAAGTGGATGTCGTGGAGGACTTTGCGTCCTTCAGCGGGTTGGACGCGGCGTTGGAATACGCCGGTCACGCTGCGCTTGTGCAGCTCGCCGTCGATGATGACGAAGGATTTGCAGCGGCGTGCTATCATCCGGGTGTCTGTTTCGTCTGCTGGCAAGGTGCCTCCCTCCAGGTAGGACATGTACGGCGTGGTCCAGTCGGCTGGCTCGGCGATGAGGGCGACCAGGGCTGCCTCTGGTTGCAGCGGGATTCCGATGTCGATCTCCCTTGGGGGAGAGACGGAAGGCTTGGTGAAAGAACATGTTGGGCCCCCATGTGTGGTTTTGGTAATTAATGACAATCTTTATGGACTAATGTGTGTATTAAGTTATACTTGTAGGATTTGTCCATTGACATCGCTTGGAGCATGTGTTGGCTTCAAGGTCGATGAAATGCAAAGAAGATATGTTGGGCATGCTCAATATGCGAGGTCGATGATGAGGAATTAAGAAAGGCGTTCCACCTTGAGAAGGGCAAGACCGTCTACATCGAGCTCAAGTGGAATGCTCAAGGCAAAGGTATAATCTTGATAGGTTTTCCCTTTCGCCGGTCTCACGTTGTGTGTGTGATACCGGGTTTAGGATAGATAGGTGTACTATAAAGAGGGGCTCTCGTATGAGTAATTAGGTCACATCGTTCGGAGAGAGCTCAAACCATTGCATACTTGCATCATCTTATTTGGTTGTTATTTGGTCTTATCCATGTGAGGATATAGAGAGCTTGTGGTAATCTCCATAACAAGCTCTTGTTCATCAAAATCGGATCTCTCATATATATCTTGTTGTGATTTTGATTCATGCCGCTTTTAGGTTTCTCACCAATTGAGGTATTTCACATTATTCTACTTGATACTTTCTCACTTGGTGATAATCAACATTTTCACTTTTTATTGGAAAGCCCTTGTCGTCTTCTATCCAACGCAATTTGAATCGGGTCAATCGGAGCTTCCAGTCAAAAGTTATTGCCGTTTGAATATTTGCATGTTTGTCTGTTTTCTGGGCCCAGCGGTAGTACCGCCCGTACAGGCCGGTACTACCGCCCGGGCCTAAAAACGACCCGTTTTTTTCTGTCTGGCTAGGTACCTTTTTTCAGTACTACCGCCCGATCCGGTAGTACCGCCCGGGTGGACCGGTAGTACCGGTCGGCCCATTTTCTTTCCCAGATATTATTCTAGATCCAGATCTGCCCGCTGCGTTGACCAACTGGGCCGCTGTACCCGCGCGTGCGTGCACCCGCCACCTCCCTAGCCCCACTCGCTGCTGCGCGGGCCCCGCTGCATGCGATGCTGCTGCGCGCGCGCTGGCCCCGCTCCCGCTGCCGGTTTGACCGCGCGCGCTCGCCTGCCGTGCAACTGCTGCCTGCTGCTAGCTGGCCCACGCGGGCCCCGTGACCCGCCTGCTGCTCTGCGCGCTGTGCTGCTGCAGCCACTGCTGCGTCTGCCTCCTGCGGGCCCCGCTGTTGGCTGCATGCGGCTGCCGCTGCGCTGCTGGCAGCGGCAGCGCTGGCCCGCTAGCCCGCCTAGCTGCGCTGCTGCTGCCACTGCTTTGGCCCCACCGCCTGCTGCTGCTTGCTTGCTGCTGACCGCATGCGTACTTGCAGCTGGCTCGTTTTTTGCATGCGGTACTACCGGTTTATTCCGGTAGTACCGGAACGGCCAGAAAAATAGCCTTAACGGCCAGATTTCGCCCGTCTCTTTAAATAGCTTCACCACTTTGTCTTTTAGGGTTGCTTCTTTCCCCTCTTTCTTCAAGCTTTGCCCTATTACTTTTGAGATATCTCTTTCTTGATTTCTTCCTCTCCATCCAATGACTCCTGCACACATTTGAGAGGAAGATTGAGGGGATCTAGATCTACGTTTTGACCAAACCAAAACATCTCTTTGTGAGTGTATCTTTGGGGATCTAGATTTTGGGAGATTTTGTGTCTCTCTTTGATTCCTCCTCTCTTGTTGCCCCAATAGCTTTAGTAGCTTTGTTGGAACTTGAGAGTGAGGGATTTGAGCACCTTTTGTGGTGTTCTTGCCATTTGCATTTGGTGCATCGGTTTGAGTTCTCCTCGGAGGATTTGATTTGAGTTGCTCATTGGAGCTAGTCCCTCTTGGGTTCTTGGAACCCTAGACGGTTTGTGGCCTTGGTGGCATTGTAGCCTTTTGTGGCATTTGTTGGGAGCCTCCAATTAAGTTGTGGAGAAGTGCCCCAACCTTGTGAGAGGTTCCGGTTGCCACCGACAAGTGCACCGATAGTGGAAGCGTGAATCGATCCCATTGGGGTGAGATTCACCGGAGAATAAGGGAGGCCTTTTGTGGCGTTGGTGGTTTGATACCACCCCCTCTCCAAACGAGACGTACTCCATGTTGGGAGAAACTCGGTAAAATATCGGTGTCCCCGCGTGCCTCGGTTATCTCTATACCCGAGCTCTTTACTTATGCACTTTACATTGTGATAGACTTCGTGCTTGAAGTACTATATATCTTGCTATCACTTTGTTGCTTGTATTGCTTAGCATAAGTTGTTGGTGCACATAGGTAAACCTTAGTTGTTTCTAGGTTGTGCTTTACAAAGTAAACACTAGTTTTATTCCGCCTTTGTTAAGCCTCTCTAGGAAAAGTTTCAATCACCTATTCACCCCCCCTCTAGGCGACATCCGTATCCTTTCACTTGGTGATGGTATCGAGGAAGACGCCGGCGGGTGGTGCTAGTCGAGCCGAGCCGATACAAGAGAGTGCGTCGGCCTCCTCGTTCTTCCGTCTGTCGATCCACTCGACGGAATAGCCTGTGAAGTGTCCGCCCAGCTTGTCCACTGCTTGGCGGTATGCCGCCATAGTGGGGGAAACGGCGTCGCAGGTGCCAGCGACTTGCCCAGCGACGAGGTCGGAGTCTCCGTAGCAGCGTAGGCGGTTGACATTCATCTCCTTGGCGGCTCGCATGCCGTGGAGTAGTGCCTCGTACTCGGCCATGTTGTTGGTGCATGGGGTGAAATCGAGGCAGAGGACGTAGCGTAGCTTGTCGCCCTTCGGAGAGGTTAGCACGATCCCTGCTCCTGCACCGTCCGCATTCTTGGAGCCGTCGAAGTGTAAACTCCAGTAGTGGAGGTATGGCAGCTTTTCTGACTGCTAGGGCATGATCACCGATAATAATAGGCAGATTATATACTGATGTATTAGGGTAAATACTACACCATTCAACATTCGCTAAGCAACGATCCAGTCGCTCATAAGTAGGAACTGAAGAGTAACGCTTATTACACCAAGTATAGGCAGGCCCCTGATAACCCATATCTATCAATCCACATTGTTTTACAAGATTTCTAAATTGGGCCATACGATGATGGTTAGCTTTCTGACAACTACTTGTCTCAAAAGAAAATATGATATCATTGAGATCACCCATGCAATAAACCGGTTTTCCAGGAGAACAATCAAGGAAAGCTTTAATCTGACCCCAGATATCCTTAGTCCTACGATGATGGGGATCACCATAAGCACAAACCAGCCAAAAACAGAACATATTGCTAGTATTTACAACCGACGCTAAGATAACATTCTGATTGGCTAAATTTATAGTGACTTGCATCTCATCAGACCACATGATCCAAAGACCACCAGAATGATCTTTAGCAGGGACAACAAAGCTATCTTGGATAGGAAAGCGATTGGCTAAATCGATAGGAGTATATTTAGAGGCTAGCATTTCACAAACAAAAATTACCTTGGCGTGATTCGAAGAGATCAGCTTGGCGAGATACTCCATCTTTTTACTATCGAGGTTCTTGCCCGCTCCTTGGCAGTTCCAGGATATGAAGTTCATGGTGCCCATAGCGCCTTGAAGTCTGCTGCCGCTGCCAGCACAGCCAGAACGCCTCCTAGGGTCCCTCCTACAAGTCGCATGAGGTCGGGTACCAGGAACTCCAGAACCAGCACCAGAGCAGCCAATACTCTGGATGTGATGCTTTCTACCCCGACGTTCATCGGGAAAAAGGCCATTCAGAAGAGGGGATTGAAATGGATTAGGATCTGGTGGAGTTGGTGGTCTGCCGATGTTGTGGATAAAATCAAGATGGCGGGCACCGGACTCCATAGGGATTGAAAGATGGGTGGATGAAGTGGAGGGAGGTGTGTGCTCAAACTAGGGAGGAACTAGAGGATTAAGCGGTCGGGGGGGGGGGGGAGGAGATCGGGACCACCAACCGCTAGGAAAGGAACAACAAGAGGGATCCAATTGATGGAGGAAGGTAAAGGGAGATCAGATCAAAGGTAGAGGGTGATGGGGAGCTTAGATCTGTCACCGTAGATTGGAGAGTCTAGAGATTTGGGATTTTTTTTGGCTAAACTGGATCTAGACTAGAATCTAAAAACTGGATCTAATCTAAGAACTAAAAGTAATCTAAAGAACCGATCCGATCTATGATCGAAACCGGGTGCAAATCTCTTGGGGGCGGCGCGTTACAAAAGTGGTGGAAGAACCTAGGACTGGCGTCGTGAGGCTAACCGCTCTGATAACATGTAAAAAATATTAATCTTTAGAATATTATGTTGTATTGTAATGACTCTTGTGACGGTTTATATATATAGAGTTACACAGAAGGTATGTGAAGACTTACAGTACAAGATGTAGAGTCATATTCTATCTCTAGCATATACACGTATCCGTACTCTAATAGTAAAATGGCTAGAGCGTATATACTTATTTAGGAAAAGAAGATAGTTACCAGGTAAAAAGGTACAGTGCACGATAAATATACAATCAACCAAAACCAAGCAAATCTGGGTACTATTTTTAACAGCACTACCACCACGCATCCTCCACCGTTGGGGTCACTGCGCCACTAGAGTTTGTTAGGACAGGAACCCATGACCTGCGAGACCATAACAGTCCAATTCTGAGATTGTTCTTTTTCTGACGGCGATCGGCTCAAAACTTGAGTCTTTGAGAGCTGCGTCTCGTGCCCAGAGAATGAGATCCGTTCATTTGCTTGAATCTAAATCGGACATGATGCTTTCTGTGGCTCCACCCGCTTGTCGCTAATGGCCTACACACCCCTTGAATATGTGGACGATATTCACTATAAAAAGGGAAGTGTGGACGATGGCGGCAGGGCCAATGAATGATCGAAACGAAGAGCTCGGAAAGTGCTAGGCGTCCCCCAGATGATGGGGAGCTCCCATCGTCCTGCTTCCGGTGCCGACACGTGTCCATTTGCTGCAAAACATCCCGTATTTGCTACATATGTTCCCGTTTTTGCTTCAGAAGAAAAAAAAACGGTTCGTTTTAGAAATAGAATGTCTCGACGGAGACCTCACCGGAGACCTCGCCGGAGACCTCGCCGGAGACCATGCAGCAAAAAAATTGTGCTAATGCAGCAAAACCGATTCGCCGGAGACATCGTCGAAAAAACTCGCCGGTGACTCTCGCCGGAGACCTTGTATCAAAAAGTTGACACTGTTGCACAAGACGGTTGTAGCAACAAAATTCTTCTAATGTAGCAAAAATCCTACTTCACCGGAGACATTCCCAGAGAATTTAGCCGGAAGACCTCGTCGGAGAACTTATAGCAAAATTTTTATGGTATTGTAGCAAAACAAAAAAACAGAGATAGCAGAAAAAATATATCAACGTAGCAAATTAAAGGCCCGCATTTGTAGCATCGCCCGTGAGGACTTGCAGGAGCGGCGGCCATGGCATACAAGCTAGCAGCATATGTGGCCATCTTCTGTAGCAGTGTCGGCCTGCCTTTGTAGCAAAAGAAAGGCACCCGTTTGTAGAAAAAGAAGGAGCGGTGGCCATGGCATCAATCTTTGTCGTCGGTGAGCAAGCCTAGATGCGTTGGCGAGCTCGTGGGGACAAGGAGAAAGAGACGGCAAGCTCTGTCAGCGAGATCCCCACAACGAGCTCTGTCGGCGAGATCCCACGGCGAGATCCGGCGGCGAGATCCCCACGGCGTGCTCCGGCTGTGCGTGGTGATGCAGGCAAAGGGTGGGAGCATGGTCGCTGGCAGAGGAGGGCTCTAGCGGAGAACGAAGGTGGTGCGTGCAGCGACGGAGGAAGGAGGCGTTCGGCGGCGGAGAACGAAGACGCGTGCGGGACGTGTGGGTCGCGTGGAGACCCGGACGATGCATCGTCCGGAGGATGGGGCTCGTTTTCCCTCATATAATCGGAAGGGTGTGGTATATATTACTACTAGTTCGGTCTCGAGTTAAATATACATAAATGTCTAAAAACTCGTAAACAAATGTCAGCTACTCCCTCCATTCCGGATCATAGGACAAATTCTGATTTTGGAGAAATTCCAAAAAATTAGACTAATTTATATATTTATTGCTAGTTACTCTCCTTTAATTACTCCAATTTATCTATCTTTTCTTGTGTGAAAATGGTGGAGTCCCATGCCATGTGAAAACAAACCCTTTAACCACTGCATGCGCCCTATTCTAGCTAGGAAGCTCATCATTTGGGTTTTGGTATTAATTATCGTTGACATCAAGGCCAAATTCCCGTGCCCCTTCTTTTTATGCCCAATGGGTGACCACATAGGTTCCACCATTTTCATCAAGCCCTATAATCCGGAATGGAGGGAGTATGTTCTTGGTTGCATTGTCCTTCGTCATCACTAGTGCTATGAGGCCTCCAAGACTAGCTCTAATAGGGTATCATAGGTTGTATCATGCATTATATGTATGCAAAATGCTTATGTGTCATTATAATTAGTAATGAAAGAGATTGTGTTGGTATCATAGGTAGATACGATATTATAGCACATAGAACTAGAAAAACTAAATTCAAATAAATCTTGTACACAATTTTACATTGAGATTCTACAAAACAATAAATACACTAAGACAATGATATTAGTACATGATACTATGCATTATAGAGATGGTACCATATACTAGTATCATATGCATGATACTACTATATGATATTCATCATTGTGACTAGTCTCAAAATGAGGTGTATCTTAGCTGGTTATCTTAGACAGTGATGTATCTTAAGAGACAACTAGCTATATTTAATGATTTTGAGTACTCCCTTCGTCCAGTTTATTAGGCACACGCACGTAGTTTAAAAAATTCTTTGACCAATAAGATATGCAATATATGTTTAAAAAAATATACTATTGAAAACTACTTTTGAAGATAAATCCATGGTATAATTTTTGTGACATATTATGTAAAATTTGTTGTCCAAAATTATTGTCAAAGTTGTTCTTAAACTACATGCGTGCGTAATAAACCAGACTGGAGGGAGTACATGTATGCATGTGATTGAACTAACCATGTATTTTGCCTATGATACAATGTAAGGCTTTCTCTCTTCATTAAATATAGTGCCAGGTAAACAATTTTCCTATGATACCATGCTAAAAAACCTTCATTGAAAAAGGCCATGTACTTCAAGTATATGTCGGATTCTGAAAACAATGTAAATGTGTCCGTTTGTACTTCTATATGAATGGACATATATAGCTCTCTCATTACACAAATATTAGTCCTCTGAGTTTCCAACACATCATTTGTAACTTGGTGCGCTAAAGTGTAAATTTAGGGTAAGTACATGTACCGCCAATGCATTTACAAAGAACACCAAAACCGAAAAACCTCAATCACGGCGGCTCCCCCCTAGTCCGGCCTAGCTCTTCTTTTGGGTGCTCTCGAGCTTAGTGCGCTGATCCCTTTTTTGCATGATTGGCCTTTCGTGTTTGGGTCGGTTTGTGTTGTGGCCCCAGCTTATGTTGTTTGGATGATTTTGTACTTTGTAACTCTTATGGATGGTTGCTTTATTTATAAAGCGGGGCGAAAGCCTATTTCGAGAGATCTAAACATAGATTTCCCTGCTTGTGCCAACTGATCTGGACAAATTAACCCTGATAATCACTTGCTGATTTATCCGATGACAGTGAGGTGATACTGGATCATTGTTGTCTGTTGGTTCTTTCTCAGGAACTGCTCCAGGGGACTTTTAATCCACTACAACACAGTAGTTATTTTGGGGCACTTCAAAGTGCCCTTATATGTGATCAAACTGTCCCTAAAGGGTTTTAGAAGAACTTTAAAATGTGACACTAATACTCATGTCCCTAAAAGTTTTAGGGACACTTTAAGTGAAATGCCCCTAAAACCTTCACCGACACTAATAGAAATGTCCCTAAAACCTTTAGTGACACTAAGAGAAATACCTCTAAAATATACCTCTAAAATCTTTATTGACACTAAGAGAAATGTCTCTAAATCTCTTTAGTGGCACTATAATAAATGTCTCTAAATATTTTTAGTGGCATTATAATAAATATCTCTAAAGATATTATCTTTTAGAGATAATTTTTTAGAATTTGAGACCCTACGTGGCTGTCCTAGGTTGAGCAGGCGGCAGATTACAAAGCCCGTTAAATTAGGTAGGTGATCCTCCCCCGGCAGATTACAAAGCCCGTTAAATGTCTCTAAATCTCTTTAGTGGCAATATAATAAATGTCTCTAAATATTTTTAGTGACATTATAATAAATGTCTCTAAAGATATTATCTTTTAGAGATAATTTTTTAGAATTTAAGACCCTACGTGACTGTCCTAGGTTGAGCAGGGTGTAAATCCTCCCTTGGAGTGTCCTCCTCCAGCGCGCTGCGTATCCTTCCTTCAGCTGAAGGGTCGCTATCTGGGATCAGTTGGGCCGGTCCAGTTTCAACATTTGACAGAATCGGTTCGCTGGCCAGTCCAGGGAATTCACACAGCTGTACGACGATTCTCTGGGGAGGTTCTATTTAAACAAGTACTTCCCTTATTAAGATGTCGAGGTGGGACTAAAAACTCAGGCCAGCCAGCCGAGTTCCCGGTGCTCGCACGCGCAGCGCTGAATGAGTCTCCCAGCGTAACCTAGGCATGTGCCGTACGTTCCAGCGCTCACGAAGTGAGCTGTGAATTTTTTTCCCGAGCGAGCCCGTTGTGTTGTTTATCACGTGGTTATGCAAAAAAAAAAAGTTTAATCAAAACTGACGTGTTACTACTTCTTTCTGTGCACCGTACCATATGCATGCACACTGATGGTCGTTAATACAAGCTGATGTGGTTTAAAAAACACAATAAAAAAGAGTGATTTTTGAACTTATCGAGCACTACTAATTTACTCGAACTAGTCTAAGTTGAATAAAATTTTGGCATCCACAAAACAAATCATGACTATGGGAGGAACGAGAATATGAATAAAAGGGGAATAAATCTTGCCTCCACATGTAACATAATATTAGGCTACATAGAATAAAATCACTTAGTTGCGGCAAAAATTATAAACAAATAAAATATACATGTGGACATAGAACAAGTCACTACTTCAAGAGTAACACTCATATGAAAATTACTTAGTTTCTTAAAAATTACGTTTGTCTAGATTCAGATATATCTAGTAATCCCTCTATTTTAAATTATAAGACGTTTTAGCTCTATAAAGAAAATATATCTAGACATATTTTAGTATGTAGGTTTACTCAGATTGAAGTGAACCTACATACTAAAACATGTGGTTCACTCAGATTGGAGTGAAACTACATACTAAAACATGTTTAGATACATTTTCTTCATAAAGCTAAAACATCTTATATTTTAAAATGGAGGGATTACTAAAACATATCTAAATATATCGAATCTAGACAAATCTAATTTAAAGTAATTTAGATCGGAGAGAGTATTATAAACTCAGCATGGAACTAAACATGAGCGTTTGTTAAAGGAAAATAGGCTTAGCTGGCTAGCTACCTTGACGATTCTCTCCAAGCAACATTGGACCAGCAAAAAAAAACTTCACGTAGCTGGCTTGGAGCGGTGTTTGACATGCACAGCACAAGCATGAGCTCATATGCAAACATCATGACTAGAGAGAAACAATTGTTAGAATCTGAAGGAGTAAGCATAACATCGGTACTAAACCGGTGATTAACATTTGCTAATGATAACAATATACACTAATGGAATGTATCAAATTTTAGAGCACATTTTCTGTTAAAAAAAATCCGTAAAAGACATAGATGTGCACATAATTTTGTGCCAACTCAAACAAAATTTCGTATGCGTGGAACAAATCACGTCTCAAATTTAAAACAAAATTGTAAACTGAGAGGAACAAAGTTTTAAAGCACGAGAAAACACAATATCACAACGAGTATTAGTGGAACGAAAATGTAGCAACTGAGGGACAATATCTCACCTCCACACAGAACAACAAAATTATAGACCGAAAGGAAAACATTAATTAAGAAAAATAAGAAAAGATAATATAGAAAATAAAACAAAAATTAGACTAAGCGGAATACAATTATATCGAGAATGGTTAGAAATCAAAATCATGCTTTTAAACAAAAAAAGGAAAATTCTTAGAAATTAACACATTTAAAGGCATTTTCATAAATGCCCTTAGCCAAAGTGCCCCTAAAAACATACCGTGTACTAGTGATCCTTGCTGCACATAATGTAAGCGTGTTTCTGTGCCGATGCCCAGCCGCTTTAATTTGTGAATATCAACATCAGAAGCTGACACTCGTATGAAAATAACTGAGTATTGAACCATTTTCCTCCGTCGATTCTGCTCCAGGTGAATAGTTTATTCTTGTTGTACACATCTTGAGGGCCTACTATGTTCCAGGTTAACTGTGGCAGTTAACTATGTTCCAAGTTGCCGATGGGTACTTGCTCTTAACCAAACATTCTGTAATCGTGGTGCCGTCATGGGCAAATCTTTCATGGATCGTGTTTTGTCACTTTTGTGGTTATCAATTTCCTGGTCCGTCTAGCCCTAATTAAACTGACCAGGAAGAGAGTGTGAATAAATTGTAAATAAAATATGAATGATGAAGCGCGTACATGCATGGCCGCATGTCAACAGTTGATAATCGTGTTATTTAATTGCCATGTGCTAATGCATATACTAGTACATCTCACAGCCAGGTAAGTTTTCTACGTACCGCTGTCTAGAAACAGCTGCAGCTTTTCCGTACAAAACAACGGTTGCAAATTTTTATTTTAGAGCTTTGCATAGTAGGGGTCCATCCCAAAATATAACTATTATTATTTTCATAATAAGAATATAGTACTCCCTCTGTCTTAAAATAGATGTTCTAGGTTTATGTATGAATCTATATACTCTCTTTAATCCATATTAGTTGACTTAAATTTATCTAAATACAAATATATCAAGATAAGTTCTCGATATATCCGTATCTAAACAAATTGGAGTCAACTAATATGGATCGGAGGGAATAGTAAATAGTGTCTAGATTTATCTAAATTTTAATAAATCTGCGGCATCTAATTTGAGACGGTGAGAGTACAACTTTGTGCTAAATTATGACACTTATTATAGATTGGAGGCAGTATTAGAGTTGTAATTTGATCTTCGTACTATTTTCAGATATCATGTGGTCCCGGGAGTATAGATGTGATTGGTAGCCTAGCTCCTACAGTAGGCCCGGGAGGCTTGGCCGGCCACTGGATGATGGTCTATGGTCATGTTGTTCGCTTTGTTTGATATCCCGCACTGCATCATTATAATAGTTTTCGGCCCAGTGATAGGATTATATGCACGCTAACATAACTGTCACATATGATGCAAAGCTCTGTTAGGTTGCATCATATATCTGGTCACCTATACTCTCTTGTGACGATCTTAACATGGTACACCACCATCATACATCGACTAGGAGATAAATAGCAGTTCATCAAGTTCATCAGTTCAGTCATGTGTAATGCATCCATCTCACAGCTAGGTTTCTACCGCTGTCTAGAAGCAGCTGCAACTTTTCCGTACAAAACAACGGTTGCAATTTTTTATTTTAGAACTTCAATTTTTTTAACTATTTCTTCCTCTATTAACCAATTTACTACTCCCCCGTTTAAAAATATAAGATGTTTTAGGTTTGTAAAGAAAATATATCTAGACATTTTTTAGTATGTAGATTCACTCTAAATTTAATGAACCTACACACTAAAGGTAGTCTAGATACATTTTCTTCACAAAGCTAAAACATCTTATATTTTAAACAGAGAGAGTACAAGTTTATGCTAAATCATGACACTTGATCTTCGGACTATTTTGAGATAGCATGTTGGTCCCGGAGGTACAGAAATGATTGGTAGCCTTTGGGAGGCTTGGCCACTAGACGATGGTCTATAAGTCATGTTGTTCATTTTATTTGATAGCCTGCACTGCATCACTATAATAGTTTTCGGTCCAGTGATTGGATTACATGCATGCTAACACAATTGTCACATATGATGCAAAGCTCTCTGTTTGGTTGCATCATATCTATGTTTCCGGTGACCTATACTCTCTTGCGGTGATCTTAACATGGTATACCAGCATTACACATCGACTAGATAAATAGCAGTTCATCGGTTCACACTACGGGAATAACTAAATAGGCTAACGGCCTTTTTATACGCCGACGGCAAAATGTCGGGGCTGTCGGCGTAGCTTGACGGGTCGTCGGCGTAGAATAAATAGGCCGACGGTCACCATCGGCGTAAACATGACCGTCGGCGTAGCCTATTGGGCTAACGGCAGAGCAACGGCGTAGGTTTTAGACCTATGCCGACGGCAAAGCCGTCGGCGTAGCTATTTTTCTTTTTTTGCCATCTTAATCTTAGAAAAATTATAACTATATCACTTAAATTCAGAAAAATACATATAATATATCAAAATTTGCAGAGAAATATATCTATATAAACTCAAATATTATATATTTTTATTCAAAAAAATACAAATACTTTTGTAACATATTTTTCATTTTCCAAGTGCAAAAAACGGGGTGTTTTGTGAAGCAACCACCAAAAGAAAGTTTCAAAATGATAATACCATATTTTTTAAAAATACTAGACCATATTGAATGGACAATTTCCCAACCTAGGAATCTCAAACCTTTCCGTTCACCTCGTGAAAGGGACAAATTCCTGCTGAATCGGCAGGAAATGAGTTAGATTTGAACTATAGGTACATGATATATTGCTCATGATTTTTTGTAAAAATCATTTTTAGGTTCACAATATGCTATTTCATCAGAGATCTAATGCAAGTTTAGTGAGACTTGTCCCCGAGCTAAGAATCATCATGCCCCTCGATTTAGGAAGTTTGATGATAGTTTGAAATGGGCATAAAAAATTAAAAAACGATCGAAACAATGCAAAACCTTCGCGTGGTGTCATATTATATGACATAGTTCCATGGAAAAATACCAGACTTGGTATATTCATTGAGTCTTAAAAAAACCTTCATAAAATGGCATATCTCAATCGAGGTTTTCTGGATTTCAGGTCAAATGACCAATGTTATTGTTAGAATCGTGGTATAGTTTGCGATAATGTGTCCATATTGTGCATGCATGTGTATCATGGGATGGTGAACAATGTTGCAGGAGGAAGTTTTCCTTTTCGTCGCACCAAAAAGACATTTTTCATTTTCCGAGTACAAAAAACGGGGTGTTTTTGTGAAGCAACCACCAAAATAAAGTTTTAAAATGATAATACCACATTTTTCAAAAATACTAGACCATATTGAATGGACAATTTGAACTACATGTACATGATATGATGCTCATGATTTTTTGCAAAAATCATATTTAGGTTCAAAATATGCTATTTCATCAGATATGTAATGCAAGTTTAGTGAGGCTCAGCCCCGAGCTAAGAATTTTCATGCCCCTAGATTTAGAAAGTTTGACGATGGTTTGAAACGGACATAAAAAATTCAAAAACGATCGAAACAATGCAAAACCTTCGCGTGGTGTCATATTATGTGACATAGTTGCATAAAAAATATAAAACTTGATATATTGATCGTGTCTCAAAAAAACCTTCACAAAATGACCTATCTCATTCGAGGTTTTCTAGATTTTAGGTCAAATGACCAATGTTATTGCTAGAATCGTGATATAGTTTGCGCTAATGTGCCCATATTATGCATTCGTGTATATCATGGGATGGCGAACAATGTTGCAGGAGGAAGTTTTCCTTTTCGTCGCACCAAAAAACCATTTTTTATTTTTTGAGTGCCAAAAACGGGGTGTTTCATGAATCTTGACATAGTTTCTGTTCGTCTAATATTTAAAAGTTATGATATATAATTAAATAGATGATAGGGATGTCATATTTGGATTCCTCTCATTTTTCTGATCGATTTGGATATATTATTTGTCGAATTGTGATTTACGGATTTGTAGATATGAATTATTCAAATTTAAATAAAAAAGCAAAATAAATAAAATTTATTTTATTTTTATTTGAATTCAAGATTATTATTACTTATTTATTGTTGTTTACTCAAAAAATTGTATGGAATGTAAAAAAACAAATATGTCTAACATTATAGTGTAATGGTTAATAGGTTTGATATGATAATATTCACAGCAAGTTCTAATTTTTTTGTCGGAAGCTCATGTGGAAGGAACGAAGAAGTTAAGCGTGCTACTACTGAAGTAGTATTAGGATGGGTGACCGATTGGGAAGTTTGACTAATTGTGCAATTTGACTTGAGACTAAGTATACTTAGAATTAAAAATGTTCATGTGAGATTAACAAGTTAAACAATACAAAAATATTAAAAAAATTTGAAAAAAAAAATTTGAAAAAAAAATTGGAAAAAAAATTGAAAAAATCTAAGCCGACGGTAAAGCCGTCGGCATAGCCAAACGGCCGTTAGTCATCTAGGTGGGACCCATATGGTCTACGCCGATGACTTTGCCGTCAGCGTAGCTATATACACCGACGGATTTTCTACGCCGACGGGAGGAGATGCTACGCCTACGGGGCTGTACGCCGATGGCCATACGCCGACGGGAGCCGTCGGGCCAGCCTACGCCGATGACATTTAGGGCCTACGCCGACGGGACCCGGCCGTCGGCGTATTCAGCTTCTCCTGTAGTGTCAGTCTTAACTACTATGGGTATTTAATTAGATTTAGTCCTAACTACTACGAGCGAGAGTTCATCGGTGCAACCCTACTAAAAAAACAAATTACTATTATTATTATTATTATTATTATTGTTGTTGTTATTGTTGTTGTTGTTGTTGTTATTGTTGTTGTTGTTGTTGTATAGACAACATGCTACTATGAGGTGTGAGCAAATATAGACTCAACTTTCGGAAGTTGCGGGCCCTTAAGCATGCAGAATGGCAGTGCGGATTTTATCGAACCGATCGATCTCATATGGCTTTTTATTAGCAGCCAAAACTACATGGCTAAGTACTGACTGGACACTCCCAAATTAAGGGCCATACGCCGACGGCGTACGCCGACGGCCATACGCCGTCGGGAGCCGTCGGGCTAGCCTACGCCGACGGCATTTAGGGCCTACGCCGATGGGACCCGGCCGTCGACGTATTCAGCTTCTCCTGTAGTGTCAGTCTTAACTACTATGGGTATTTAATTAGATTTAGTCCTAACTACTACGAGCGAGAGTTCATCGGTGCAACCCTACTAAAAAACAAATTACTATTATTATTGTTGTTGTTGTTGTAAAGACAACATGCTACTATGAGGTGTGAGCAAATATAGACTCAACTTTCGGAGGTTGCGGGCCCTTAAGCATGCAGAATGGCAATGCGGATTTTATCGAACTGATCGATCTCATATGGCTTTTTATTAGCAGCCAAAACTACATGGCTAAGTACTGATTGGACACTCCCAAATTAATTGACGTAGTTTTATCTAATTTTTTTTTCCGAAATGGATCTAAATATTTATATCTAGACATGTTTTAGTGTGTTCGTATCTTGACAAAGTTACGTCAATTAATTTAGAACGAAGAGAATACACAAAACTGTTAATCGTGACCTGGTCTAGTTTGTGCCGGACGCCTATTTCCTAAACTAAGGTCAAAAACTCAAATATGAAAAGAAATTAAGTTCAAAAAAAAAATATGAAAAGAAATTCTGAAACAAAACCAAAGCTTACTCGAAGGTACACCTTAACACCACTGCCGACGAGCTTGCTCCACCGCTAGGGTCACTTGCACCGCTATAGTCCGTCAGGACAGGAACACATTACCCTACAACCATGACATGGTCCAATTATGTTGTTGTTTTTTCCCCTGTTGGTGACCAGCTCGAGAGTTTGAGAGCTACGTCCCATGCTAGGGGATCCGTTCATTTGCGACGAGTGTGGCTCCAATGGAATCTAAATCTGGCCTGATGCTGTGCATAGGCCTACCAAGTTTTGTCCCTTCAGGCGGACCGCCAGGGGCAGCCAAGTGGGCCCACCCATGGTTTGTCACGGACCAGACGCTGAAAAAGGGTGGAGACGAAGAGCAAATCCGGAAAGGTGGTATGTTTCTATTTCGGTCTCAGTTTACTCCATCCATCCTATTAAATATAACGCATATAAGTCTAGTTACATTCATCTCCAACACGGGTGACTAAAACATGCTGGCACGCGTAAAATTGTCAATTTAGCATGCACGGGGCGAAAAACAGTGCTCCAACAGACGCTCTATTTTTACACGTGCTCTATAATTTTTACAGCTTGCTTTAATTTAGGCTATCATATGCCCCATATCCGGCACACCCATTCAAGCGCGCGGCAAAACACGAGCTCGTGCGTGAACACTTAACCGCCATCGTACGCCACCGCCGCTCTGGAGTCGAGCCTTCGCCGGTGATGGAAGACTACATGAGCACTCCTCTGACCCCTCCCTACTTCGTCCAGTATGGCGGTGCCGCGGGAGGGATGGCGCCGCTTTTTGCAAACCCTAGCGCCAGCGTCGGCGCCGCGAACCCAGCCGCCGGATTGCCCCGCACAACCTGTTCGCGCCGCCACGACCATCGAACGAGCTCGGCGCCTACCCACCGCCTCCGACGATGAAAGTGAGCAACACCACCCACAAACGATCGGCCGCTGCCTTGGCGCCGGCACAAGGAAGGGAAAGACCTGCACCGGCAAGTCAGACGATGCGCATGCGCCTCCATAGTTCCATCCTCTGCCACCGGGTAGCCAATTCCCGCTAGCGCCAGCGCCGCGTCTGCCGCAGCAAGCGTCAGCGCCCAACATGTTCGACAAAATACCCGCAAGGTGAGTTTCCTATTTTTTAGGGTGAATTTGCATGTAGATGAGCACAAATTGAAGTATTGTCTTGTTGGTGCAAAGTAGTGTTGATGAAGATATTTACATGTCCACCATTGGTATTGATTCATCTCAAACACATCATGATTACATGTCTCAAAAAGACACGTATGCGGTGGACAAGGAAGGTGAGGGCGTGCTCGATGGACCGAGAGGAAGAGCAGACAACTACACAATGGAAGAAGACAAACTACTATGCAAGGCATGGTGCGCCATTGGTATTGATCCTATCATTTGTACCGATCAAACACGAGATACATATTGGGTGAGAATCAAGTTCTTTGACAAGAGGAACACAAGTGGCATTGAGCGCTCCGAGCGATCTCTTTGTTCTCGTTGGTCGGTCATTAACATCAATTGTCAGAAATGGTCAGGGGTATTGGCGTCGGTTGACACAATGAACCCAAGTGGCACCAATCAAAAGGATTTGGTAAGTTGTATTTTCTACTCGTGATGTTTACTCATGTTCCATGTCTGCAATATGATGTTCTCCATGCCTAATTTGTTCTTCATAGCTCAACATTGCACAAAATTTGTTTCGAGGTGATGTAAGGAAGACCAAGAAAGGCAAGGTGATTAAAAGCAAGTCATTTGTGTTGTTCCAGTGCTACAAGGTGCTAGAGAAGGAAGAAAAGTGGAAGGACCATGACGTGTTGGAAGTGCCGAAGGTAGCCAAGGCAATAATTATAGATGATGATGATGATGATGATGATGATGATGAAGCATCAAGTGACGGCACCAAGATAAGCCCTACTCCAAACTCGGTGGCAAAAAATCAAAAGGCCCATTGTAGTTTAACAAGAAAAAGGCAAGGAAAATAATTCCGGAGATGATGACATAAAGAAGGAGATGGATGAACTTGTGAGTGCAAGAAAAGAACACAATGAGGAGAGGAGGATGTGTAGGGACAAGGAGTCGGCTTTGGACGATCGGAGGGTGGCCGCCGAGAAGAGGAAGTTTGCATTGGAGGAAAAGAAGGTTGCCATGGAAGAACATGCCTGAATCATGGAGCAAGAGAAGGCTCTTTTCTTCACAGACACTTCCGACCTCGATGAAAGGCAAAAAGAATATGTGAACATACGGATGGCATTGGGTACCCAAAACCCGCTAACCCGACAGGTACCCGCCTTAAATGGGGAGGGTTTGGTAAGAAAATAACTCTTGGGGCTGCTTAGCGGTAAAAAAAAACTAGACTCGTCAAGTCTAGTGGGGGACGGGTATGGGGGTGTCAAACCCGTACCAGAAGACCTATGGACCCACTAAAATATGAGGAAAAACAACAGACCCCAAAAGCCCACCACAAACCCACCCTAGGCCCACGATCCCACATGACTCATTATCATTTTCTGCCCCGATGCAAGCCCCCACGACCACAATCCCAATTCCAAACCACTACCCTCCATAGTACCACATGTGACATGACCCCTCCCCATTACCCCATAAGCGACGTGACCCATACCCAGCGCTGCCGCTCTCTGCTTCTCTCCCTCACGGCCTCGCGCCTTTCTTCATGTCGCCATCCCGCCGATCAACCACCACCGCCACTCCTCCTACCTCTTCCCGCTCCCTCATCGTACTTCCACAAGCCCTTGATGTATACAAGTGCACAAATCGGTTGAAGCTAGTTTCAAAGTATAGATATCGATCCCACAGGGAGCCCAAAGGAAAGTGTTTATGAGTGAAGTCTCTGTCACACTCAAAGTTGTCACAGGTCTTCGAGTGAATTGACTGCAAGTTTTGAAATAAGAATAAATTTGGATTAAATTGAATGTATTTAAATAAAACTAAAATGTAAACTTTGGAAATAAAAAGCATAAAAGTAAAGAACGATTCGATTGTTTGTTGCTTTCTGTAGATGGCAAAGCAGGCGCGAGGAGATACAGTTCATGGTGATAGTGATTGTGCCAAGTGGATGAGTGATAAGTGTAACAATTATAATCATATAAGTATATGTGTAGGCAAGCAACCCATAATTAGCCGAAACTCCTCTTGGTAGATTTTATCCTAACTTCAATAATCCTACTAGTCTGTTATCAAAACCATGGTCAGTCACTAGGCAATTAAAATCCTTCAGGTTGCTTAGCAATTAAGCTCCTTGGATCGAACAAATGCAATAAGCACAGTGGTTCCTCGTGATCCTCGAGTTCAACTAGTTTTTCATTGATATCCTCGTGTCACTCGAGGTCGTCGGTCTGCTAGCAAACAAGATCTTATCTATGTAGAACAAAGCATCATGTTGTCTAGGCCCTTAATTGGACAACACGCATTAGGCATCCCACAAATAGTCAAGCACACATAATATAGTAATTGGAATAAATCACAAACTAATGTAAAATATATAGGTACATCACATCTCACCAATCCTTTGCATCTCTCACGCCCAAAGGAACTTACTCTCACATGAGAGAAGAAAACATCATCGATATAATTAAATAAAAGGAGTTCATCTCAATATTACCGTGGAGATCCACAATAAGAATAGAAAAACAATCCAACACAATTTAAGATAGGAAGAAACAATCTCAAACACTAATTTTGCAAGGTGAAGATCTTTCTCTCTCTCAAGTACAAGTAATGGCTATGGGGGTGTGGTGGCTAGGAGGTTGAAGATTATGGAGCGAGATGAAGAACATCTTCTCCTTCTTCTCTGGATATCTTCTTTATCCCTTTTGGATGGAACAAAGGCTGTTGTGTTCTGTTTCCGCGTGTGCCTCCTTCACAAAAGTTGTGCCTTTCGACAAGACGAAGGCGGCGGCAACTATACGGCCGGAAAATTCTTCCGCCGTATAGTTGGTCGTTAAACCTTTTTGTTGATGTCCTTGTTTGCTTCCAAAAAGAGACTTGCTTGTTTTCGCCTGAATATTGTATTTTTGTCATTGAAACCTTATGTTGATGTTCAGAACCTAAAACGTATACTGAAAACCAAGTTTTCTTCGCTACCGAAGTATTAGCGTTAGGTAAAGCTAGAAAACCATCAAATCCAGACGAAAACCATTAAAAATATATCGAATCTCACAACTATCAACTCTCCCAAGCTTAGATGTTGCTCGCCCTCGAGTGACAAGAAAATAGAGAAAGATAGCAAAGATTCGAAACTGAAAATAAAGAGACTTACAAGTTCGAATTGGTACCAAATTATTTTCTTCACAATTTCTACAATCTTAAACATGATCATACAAGTATTCACAAGATTGCATTGAGTCCATTTCCTAACCACGTATATCTTACTACCAAATAAATTTATGCCCGAGCAAGTGTCAATATTTTAGCTAGGAAAGTGAAAGAAATTCTTTTGGTTTCTCTCTTTGTTGAGAGGTAAAATACTTTTTGCTCTTGTTTCTTTAATAAATTAAGAGTACTCAAGTTAGCACCAAAAATATTCAATCTAAGAACAGCTTATAAACTCCCATGCCAAAATTTCAAGACTCTCAAAGAACTTCCTTGCTTTTCAAAAATCTCAGCTCTTCCATAGAGGGATTATGCCAAAAAAATGACATGTTAATTGGGACTATGTTGCGTACTCGTGACCATGCCAATAGATAACTGTTGAGCAATAATGGGCCTGAGGAGTACTACAACTTCACTTGGAACGTGAGACCACGAGGAAACTAAAACTTTTACTCATCATAGCATTGCAGCTACAAACGCTTAAATAATTCAATAGCCGAAATCAAGTGGTTTCTCACGTTTAGATCGTTCGTTGGCCACCAGAGTTAGTAGTTCCCCATGGAGCATGACAGTGTTGTAATGACACGCGTAAAGCAATATCTTACTTTAATTACTAGAAAAATAGTGGCATAATCTCTACTACTTCAAAGCATCAATTTAATCAAACAATTTCATTCAAAAGTGCTATCAAGTCTATTACATTAAGCTCAATGGGATTGAGTAATTTCTAAAATCGAATCCTTTGGGCTAAACATGGACTCAACTCATCTTTTGGATGCTTCTTCTTTTTGTAAAAATGTTGGAAATATTTTAACCAAGTTCATTGATTATTACTTCAAAGCTAAAAAGGAGACACTAGCAAAGAAATAGAATTTGTAAGATAACAAGTTAAGTGGGGAGTGACTCAAGTGCAAGTGAGCAAATAGTTGTATGGTCAAGTTAAAATTACAGAAGAGGTGATGAAAGGAATGTGATACCTCCTCTTGTTCCGTTCTTGTATTTGAGTTGAACCCCGTTATACTTCCATATTGCCAACTCGCCTAAAATTGAGCAATCTACACGAGAGACAAAGAACAAATTTGCAATAGAAGTTACAGCTAATTTTTTGTGTTTTTGATTTAGGAAGGCAAAACTAAAAGTAAACATGCAATTTTTAAAGAAGTAAAATAAATCAAAAAAATAAATAAAAATATGAATGCAAAGTTTGGAGGTTTTCAAACCTAGCCCAAGCTTAGGTTGTTGCCAGGCTTAGTTGTTGTCGTCATTCGGCGGCTGGTACGGGTACTGCTGGTAGTAGTTGGGGAAGTTGGTCATGAAGTGGGTTGTCAACACCCGGATTTTTAATCCCAGATGCCTGTTATGCCATACATCGCAATCCCAGGATTACCATTTTTGCGAGACATAAAAGAATTGGATACCATAGTACATCATCCATTACAAATGATACATAAGTTCTTACACAAATAGGGATCTCATGATCCAGTTCTTAATACAACATCAAGCAGCGGAATACGTAATAATAACGGTAGCGGGGGCGAAGCTCCATCTTCTGGGTCACAGGCAATGCTGACGATGGGAGATGATCCTAGTTGTCGTAACCTTCCTGGGTCCATCCTCCAGGTACTCTTCTTCATAGTCTGGCCATGGGAATAGCCAGGGACAAAGCCATGAGTACTCTTTAAGTACTCGCAAACTAATACTAATAGGTAAAGGGTTTTTGGATAATAGGACACTAGGATCTAGAGTTGTTTTGCAAAAGCCAGATTTATCTCTACTAAGTTCCAAAGCTAGTCACAATTTTATAACTCCTAAGTGGGATATTGTAACTCATGTCACAACTCTATTGTGGTCAAGTAAAAGTCTCAATTCATTTCATAAGTCATTTTGAAAAGTCTGATGGGGGAACAGTATGGCCACTCCAACTGTCCATAACCGCGGACGCGGCTATTTGAATAGTTTGACACTCTGCAGAGATTGTACACTTTCACCACAACATTCGATACATATGTCAGGAACAAATCCTGAATTCACCATACTCAGTATGCGGATAATCAATCCTAACCTTTCATTTACACGCCCTAGTATAAGCACCTCTCCTGTGAGTTTGGCCTCCCAACCATGACCAACTGTCATCTTGGGTACTGCACAGGTGGACAATCTTCACAAGGTAGCCTCAGCTCAGACCTTGGCTGTGAGGGAACTACTACTAAGGTATATAAGTTTCCAGTCAAGCCCTACCCAATCTTCGGGTATTGTGGTTGTACGATAAAATTGGAATGGTATCGCATCCAGACAACCATCAGTTTTATAAAGGGCTAAGGCTCATGCCTCAACATTTTCATCACCAAAATCATCAGGTGTTCGGAAACACATGTCCAAAACATTTCAATAGAATGATCCATCATTCCAAGGTTTTCATAACCATTTTTCCACCAAGTATTCCCATCTAAAGTTGATCAAGTTTTATACTTAGCACTAGCATCTACAGGTGGGGGTAAGCAATAATGAGGGGTGGTAACCTAGTGGAGTTCTAACTAAGTTCAATCTCATGCCTTAAGATGACATCAAGATTATCTATCTTAGGCCAAATTTTATGCTCTTTATGCAACCTTCACATATCTTTCTAGTATCTACCATTCACTTAGGTAAAGTCTAGGTAAGAGCTTTGATAAAGAAATAAAGTAAGAAGCTTGCAAGTAAAAACTAGGATTGGTTTATCAGGTGGATATGATCACATATGCCTAAGGCATATAGTGGGCAGAGTAACAAGTAGTGGTTTGTGGCATCGGTAGGGTATCTTGCAAGGGTTAGCTTGCATTGGTCCACTTAGTTAATAAAGCTTTCACATTCAACTAGTAGTATTAAGCTTGCCTTGTGCAGAGCAGTGGTTGAAGTTCTCCTTGGCTTCTTCTTCGTAGTATCCTCCTTCCTCCTCGTATCCTTGGTCGGTACTAGCGTCTATGAATAAATACGAGGTACACAATCACCAAACAATACTTAACTACTTGCAATCATCACACACAAGGGTCCTATAGATGATCTAACATCATCTCTAACATTACAAGATTAAGGCTTGTTTAATTCCTTTTATTTTTAGAAAAGTAATTTCTACTCATTGAAAAACTACTTAAGATTTAATGTTCTCCAAACCAAACATGGGATCGTGTTGACACATATCATCACCACATATTTTAGTCCATGGGAACATGATTTAAAGTGGTGTCACAATTTAATAAGGTTTCACCCTTTTATTTTAATTAAATAAAGTGACTAGAAATGCCTATGTAGTATTATTTTATTACTTGAACATTATTTCTTCAAGTAAACCTATATATTTTTATATACTCTGAAAGGTATGGTTAAGTGTGATTTTTGAGAGTTGGAATCAACTCAAAAGCTATTATGGTTTAAATTTGAAAAATGTTTAAATGCATAAAAGCTTCTGCCTTGTTATTTTTACCATGGGTGATCTATAGATCCAAATGACTTGAATCCAACGGGCTTGGATTCATCATTTCAATACCTTTCTAACAAAATTGGTTTCATTCAATTTGGTGCACTGAATCGATCTGGGTTGATTTTTGAAGTTGGGTACAGAAGTGAGTTTGAAATAAAATAGAAAAGGTTTAATTCAAATAACTGGGCTGCGCGGGAAAGGTTAACGGGCCGGCCTGCTAAGAGTAGCACTTCCGCGGGCTGCTTAAGTAGGTGTCCCCACTCGTCAGTGAGACAGGGGGGTGCGAAGAGGTATGGGGCAACGTGGGTCGTTCGATCTAATTCTAATCCAACGGCTGAGAGTCATCGTCGACGTTGAGCAACACCGGCGAGAAAGAAACCTAGCGCGGCCAGTGGGGGTTGCTGGGGGCTCACCGGGGTGCAGGCGAGGCGGGCGAACGACGAAGTCGACGACGGCGAACTCAGGGGTGGTCGCGGCAGCTCCTGGGGTGGACGAAATCGATGGCGCCCTTCTTCTCTCCAGAGGCGGCGGGCTCCGGTGAAATCCTGGCAATGTGCTGCTCGCCTTGCTCTGGCAACGGTGTGGCACGATCAGTGAGGGGAGGGGAGTAGAATAGTGTGAAGAATTCGAGCGGGGGTGGCCTCTATTTATAGTCGAGCGAGGGGACCGACGGGGCGCACGGTGAGCTCGTCGGGGGCGATGGTACAGACGGCTATTGGCATGGGCGAAGGTAGGGGACGGTGCGATGTTCCCTGGTGATGCTCAATGACATGGTTTCGAGGCGTGGGGCGGTTCGGCTTGGTCTGGAACACGCGACGCTCTGCGCGGTAGAGACGGCGTCTTCGACGGCGAGCGGTGGCTGTGCGTCACGGGACGGCGAACGGGGATGTCTGGTGGTCTCCTGGGTCGGTGGTGATCGTGTATGCACGCGGTGAGGGCGGCACACGGTCTGTGGGCTTCGGTCGAGGGTGGCGCTCTGGCTCACGCTCGGCATGGTCGCTAGCGGTCTGGGCGCGGTCCGTGCGTGTGGTCCAGTGGTTGGCAAGGTTCGAGCGGTGGACAGGGAGTGGAGATGGACAGTGGGCTGCCTCCCAGACATGCTGGCTAGGCTGGTTTGTCCTCCTAGCTTGCTGTCGACATGGGGGTGACATGGGTGTGCTCGGCTGTTCACCATTGATGGCAATGCCAAGCTTACAGTGGGGCTAGTGCTTGGTTTAACTTCCTAGATGATCTACTGAGATGGTTGTGAGCTAGAGAGGGAACAAGTTAGGCTTCAATCACTGCTCACTATAGTGTTTAGATTTTGTATGATTTGTGTCTGCAATGTGTTTGATGAAATGGCCGCATGAAATCAAGTTTTGAATTTTGAAAAGATTTTTGGTGGGTGTGCTAGATTGGTGCTAGGGAGTCTGCAGATGCTTGGGTTTTGAAAGTTGAGCTTTTTCGAGTGGTTTTTGAAAAAGTGGTATCTTCTCATATGATAAAGATTCAATTTTGAATTGTCATTTAAACTATGCATTTGAAAGTTTCTGGATGATCACAAAGTGGGCCTTGATACTTTGTTATGAGTACATTCAAGGGGTGCAAAGATCCAGAAAAGTTTCTGTTAGGTTCTGAAAGTTTGAGACAGCAAAAGTACGCATGGGAGTTAAATTGGTCAAAATGACCATTCCTTTATTTTATTTTATTTGATTTATTTTTCTTTAGGAAAAGTGTGGGAAATGTTTTAGATGATGTTTAATTCACCTAAGAAACATTTTACAAGCAAGGAAACACATAAACAAGGTGGTTCAAAAGAATTTCAAATTCAATGCATACACATATGCATGCATTCATAATTTTATTTAGAAAAGTTTTTGTTAACCCTAATTTTGATGCTTAGAGTTTGATGATCCAAGTTCAATATTTTTGGGATGTTACATGGGTGAAGCTGTTAGTGAAGGAATTAACATCCTCACTCACTCCCTGAAGAGTGTGGTCGATCTCCCCAACGTGATGGTTGAGCTGCAGAAATTCTTGATAGGGGACGCCGTTGAACCCCTGATGTTGTTGCTGCTGATTGGGCCATGGGTCCCAGTGTCCTTCATGTTGTTGTTGTTGTCCTTCCCAAGAAGGATTGTACTGCTCCTTCTCTCCCTACTTCTCTCCTTATCATTCTTCCTCTTCTTCGGGGTCAGGCTGGAGCTCGTCCATGATCCCCATCACTTGGTCTCGGGTGAGGATACAATTGTCCTTCCCAAAAATGGAGAAATCTTGTGGACAAGGCAGCGGCACCCGCTCATCCTATGAGGCATCAGGATAACCAAACTGATATGTTTGGAGCTTTTTGTCAGCTCGGTAGACACCGAGAAAACTGCACGCAGTTATATATTTGATGTCCATAAGTATGGAGTCGTAAACAGGTTGCATAACAGGTAGTGGAATTTCACGGGCTAGGATAAGTGTAGGGGTTCGTAGCATGGAAAACAAAAAATTTCTACCGCATACAAACAAACAAACAAGCCAAGATCTATCTACTAGATTGTAGCAACGAGTCGATAGAATAACTCACCCTCCAAGATTCCAAAGTGTTTAACGAGAGCAGATTATCGTGGGTGATGTAGTCGTACTCTTGCCGATCTCAAGATCGTGTAGACGATCCTTCCGGCGCTGCATTCCGGCAGCGCTCCCGCAGTCGGTCACACATTAGGTACTCGATGAAGACCTTCCTCTCCCTTGTTCCAGCAGGCAGCGGAGGTTGTAGCACTCTCCTCGTGATTCCGGTAGCACGACGGCGTGGTACCGGAAATAGAGGGGAGATCTCGCAGGGCTTCGCCTTAAGCCGGAGCGAGTATGGTGGACTATGAGAGAGGCCTTGGTGATCTAGGGTTTAGAGTCACCAAGGAGAGAGGGCTAGGCCGGTGGCTAGGGCAAGTGGAGGGCCCCAACTCAGCGGCTAGGAAAACCCTAGGGGCGGTGGCGACTTGGTGGAGGCCGGCGGCTAGGGCTAGGGTTTAGAGGAGAGAGGTGTAGGTCTAGAGGGGCACCCCTACCCCTCCTTTTATAGGTGGGAGGGCGCCGGCCAGGGGAGGATAGTCCTCCCCCAAGTCGGCCTCCTTGGCCGGCGGGTGGAGGGAGAGGAACTCCTCCCCAAGTAGGTTTCCTACTCTCCCTCCACCAAGCAAAACTGTCGTTTGACTTTTCAAATTGGCGTTTGACTTTCCAAACTAGGATTTGATTTATCCCTTTATTTTGCCCAGCCATGATACCTAGTACATGATGCAACCATTCCAACTTGTTATGACACATTCATGTACCCTTCCGCTCCGGAGTGCCGGACCTTCCGGAACCTTCTAAAACATTCCCGATGAAAACACCGGAATCATTCCTCAACTCCGAAATAGGACTTTCCTTATATGAATCTTATTCTCCGGACCATTCCGGATCTCCTCGTGATATCCCGGATCCCATCCGAGACTCAGAACAACATTCGGTCTCTTACTCATCATTCCATAACTACTCAACAACATCGAATCCTTAAGTGTGTCTCCCTACGGTTCGTGAATTATGCGGACATGATCGAGACACTTCTCCGAATAATAACCAATAGAGGAATATGGAAATTCATATGGCTCCCACATATTTCTACGATTACTTTGCGATCGAATGAACCACTTACATACGATACCAATTTCCCTTTGTCTCACGATAGTTTACTTATCCGAGGTTTTGATCGTCGGTATCTCTGCATACCTAGTTCAACCTCGTTAATGATAAGTACTCTTTTCTCGTTCCCGTGATATGTGATCCCTTGTGAGCCAGTCACATGCTTGCAAGCCAATTGGACGACATTCCACCGAGAGGGCCCAGAGTATATCTATCCGTCATATGGATGGACAAATCCCACTCTTGATCCATGTGTCTCAACCCATACTTTCCGAACACTCAATGCCACCTTTATAGCCACCCAGTTACGGTGTGGTGTTTGATGTCATCAAAGCATCCTTCCGGTGATGGTGATAAGCATGATCTCATGGTCGAAGGAATTAGGTTACTATGTATCAGAAAGCATATAGCAATTAAACTATTAAAATGACTTGATCTTTATGCTACGCTTATCTATAGGAGTATGCCCATCATACCATTCTCCTAACGATATGATATTGTTGTTAATAACATCTCAATGTTCATGATAGGGAAACCACAATCATTTATTAACCAACAAGCTAGTATTATGAAGAGGCTTTACCAGGGACTCTAATTTAGTTTACAAATTACACAAGTATTAATGTTTCCTTGTTAATACTGTTATAGCATGAATGTAAAAATTTATCATAAACACAAATATATAATAATAACTACATTTATTATTGCCTCTAGGGCATATCTCCAACAGTCTCCCACTTGCACTAGAGTCAACTAATCTAGATTACATGGTAATATACCGAACACCCATGGCAGTTTGGTGTTGGTCATGTTTTGCCCTCGGGAGAGGTTTAGTCAATGGATCCGCCACATTCAGATATGTGTGTACTTTGCAAATCTTTATGTCACCATCTTGGAGATGTTCTCGAATAGCATGAAAACGCAGCTTGATGTGCTTCAGCTTCTTGTGTGACCTCGGTTCTTGCGCATTGGCTATGTCGCCCATGTTATCACAGTAGATAGACATTGGGTCCAGCGCACTTGGAACCACACCGAGCTCTTTAATGAACTCCTTCATCCATATCGCTTATTGTGAAGACTCCGAAGCAGCTATGTATTCCGATTCAGTTGAAGATCTCGCCACAACGCTTTGCTTTGCACTCCTCCAGCTAACTGCTGCACCATTCAAAGTAAATACGTATCCAGATTGTGATTTAGAATCATCCGGATCGGTGTTCCAACTAGCATCGGTGTAACCATTAACAACGAGTTGTTCATCACCTCCATAAGAAAGAACCATATCCTTAGTTCTTCTCAAGTACTTAAGGATGTTTTTGACCGCTGTCCAATGATCCACTCCTAGATCACTTTGATATCTGCTAGTCAAACTAACAGCATATGCAATGTCGGGTCTAGTACATAGCATGGCATACATTAGAGATCCTATGGCTGAGGCATAGGGAGTCTTACTCATCCTTTCTCTATCTTCTGCCGTTGCTGGACTTTGAGTTTTACTCAAGGTCGTATTGGGCAACATGGGCAAGAACCCTTTCTTGTTATCTTCCATTCCAAACCTCTTTAGAACTTTGTCCAAATATGTACTTTGTGACAATGATATTAGGCGTATCGATCTATCTCTATAAATCTTTATGCCTACTGCTTCGCCAAGATCTTTCATTGAAAAACTATTATTCAAATATTCCTTGACACGATTAAGAAGGTCTACATCATTCCCAATTAACAATATGTCATCTACATATAGTATTAAGAATGCTACAGAGCTCCCACTCACTTTCTTGTAAATACAAGCTTCTCCATAAGTTTGTATAAAACCAAAACTTTTGATTACCTTATCAAAACGTTGATTCCAACTTCGGGATGCTTGCTTCAATCCATAGATGGACCGTTGAAGTTTGCATACCTTGTTAGCATCTTTAGGATCGACAAAACCTTTGGGTTGCATCATATACAACTCTTCATCAATGTCTCCATTGAGGAATGCTGTTTTGACATCCATCTGCCATATCTCATAATCGTAATATGCAGCGATTGCTAACATAATCCTCACAGACTTTAGCTTCGCTACTGGTGAGAAAGTCTCATCGTAGTCAACTCCTTGAATTTGTCGAAACCCTTTTGCGACAAGTCGAGCTTTATAGACAGTAACATTACCATCAGCATCTGTTTTCTTCTTGAAAATCCATTTGTTCTCGACAGCCTTCCGGCCATCCGGTAAGTCCACCAAAGTCCATACTTGGTTTTCGTACATGGATCCAATCTCGGATTTCATGGCTTCTTGCCATTTATTGGAATCTGGGCTCATCATCGCTTCCTCATATGTCTCGGGGTCATCGGTGTTGTCCACCAACATGACATTCATAACGGAATCATACCAATCTGGAGTGGTACGAGTTCTCGTTGACCTCCGAGGCTCTGTAGCAACTTCAACCGAAGTTTCATGATCACCATCACTAGCTTCCTCTCTTATTGGTGCAGGCACCACATGAACTTCTTCCGGTGCTGCGCTACTCGCAATTTCGAGAGAAGGTTCGACAACCTCGTCGAGTTCTACTTTCCTTCCAGTCACTTCTTTCGAGAGAAATTCCTTCTCTAGAAAGGATCCATTCTTGGCAACGAAGATCTTGCCTTCGGATCTATGATAGAAGGTATACCCAATAGTTTCCTTCGGGTATCCTATGAAGACGCATTTTTCCGCTTTGGGTTCAAGCTTGTCCGGCTGTAACTTATTTACATAGGCTTCGCATCCCCAAACTTTAAGGAACGACAATTTAGGTTTCTTCCCAAACCATAATTCATACGGTGTCGTTTCAACGGATTTAGATGGTGCCCTATTTAAAGTGAATGCGGTTGTTTCTAATGCATAACCCCAAAATGATAGCGGTAAATCTGTAAGTGACATCATAGAACGAACCATATCTAAGAGAGTTCGATTACGACGTTCGGACACACCATTATGCTGTGGTGTTCCCGGCGGTGTCAATTGTGAAAGTATTCCGCATTTCTTCAAATGCTCGCCAAACTCGTAACTTAGATATTCACCTCCACGATCAGAACGTAGAAATTTAATCTTCTTGTTACGTTGATTCTCTACCTCACTTTGAAATTGCTTAAACTTCTCGAAAGTTTCGGACTTATGTTTCATGAAATAGATATACCCATATCTACTCAAGTCATCCGTGAAGGTAAGAACATAACGATAACCACCACGCGATGCTACACTCATTGGACCACACACATCGGTATGTATGATTTCCAATAAGTCCGTAGCTCGCTCCATCATACTAGAAAATGGATTCTTAGCCATTTTACCCATCAAACATGCTTTGCATCTTTCAAGTGATTCGAAATCAAGTGATTCAAGAAGTCCATCGGAATGGAGTTTCTTCATACGCTTCACTCCAATGTGACCAAGACGACAGTGCCACATATAGGTCGAGTTATCGCTCAATTTCAAAAGTTTAGCTTCAATGTTATTAATATGTGTATTTCCACTATCGAGATTCAATAATAATATACCATCTATCAAAGGTGCATGTGTATAAAACATATTACTCATATAAATCGAACAACCATTATTCTCGGACTTAAACAATTAACCGTCTCGCAATAAACAAGATCCTGATATAATGTTCATGCTTAACGCAGGCACTAAATAACAATTATTTAAGTATAAACCTAATCCCGATGGTAGATGAAGAGGTAGCGTGCCGACCGCAATCACATCAACCTTTGATCCATTTCCAACGCGCATCGTCACCTCGTTCTTCGCTAGCTTCCGTTTATTCTGCAGCACCTGTTTCGAGTTACAAATATGAGCAACCGAACCAGTATCAAATACCCAGGCACTACTACGAGTACTAGTGAGATACACATCAATAACATGTATATCGGATATACCTTTCTTCTTGATGTTGCCGTTCTTCAAATCCGCCAAGTAGTTTGGGCAATTCCGCTTCCAGTGACCTTCTCCCTTGCAGTAAAAGCACTCAGTATCAGGCTTAGGTCCAGCCTTGGTCTTCTTCGTCGGCGTGGCAACTTTCTTACCACCCTTCTTTAAGTGTCCCTTTTGCTTAGACTTTCCTTTGAATTTGTTGGTCTTATTGACCATCAACACTTGGTGCTCTTTCTTGATCTCCACTTCTGCAGATTTCAACATGAAGAAGAGTTCTAGCAACTGCTTGTTCATGCTTTGCATATTGCAGTTCATCACAAAGTTCTTGTAACTTGGTGGTAGTGATTGAAGGACACGGTAAATCCCCAAAGCATTAGGAATCACTATACCCAAGCTTTGGAGTTTGTTTGCGTGCCCAGACATCTTAAGCACATGCTCACTGACGGAGCTGCCCTCTTCCATCTTGAAGTTAAAGAACTTTTCACAAGCCTCATAACTCTCAACTGCCGCGTGAGTCTCAAATATCAATTTGAGTTCACGGACAATATCATGTGGGTCTGAGTTCTCAAACCTTTTCTGAAGCTCCGATTCCAAACCATACAAGATAGCACACTGAACTGTGGAGTACTGATTCTTCCGAGCGAGGTAAACATTCTTTACTTCATCGTTAGCATCAGCTGCAAGCGGGTCACCCAGCGGTGCATCCAGCACATAGGTCAAATTACCAGCATTGAGGACAATCCTCAAATTGCGGAACCAATCCGCGAAGTTGCTTCCATTGTTTTTCAACTTTTATTTCTCTAGGAACGTATTAAAATTGATGGTAGGGGCCGCCATTGATCTACAACATATTTGCAATAGTTTAGACTAAGTTTATGACAAATTGAGTTCTAATTAATAGTTAAATTAATCTAGGTGAACTGCCACTCAAAACAATATCCGTCACATTGTTTTAGCGATCACACGAACCAAATCCACCACATCAAAACCGATCATCACGAGAGTTGATGTAGCTTCAATGGCGAACAATCAACATGTTCATCATATCTACTATATGACTCATGCTTTACCTTTCGGTGATCCGTGTTCCGATACCATGTCTGTACATGCTAGGCTCGTCAAGATCAAACCTTAGCTTCCGCATGAGCAAATCTGGCTTGCTCACGTTGTATACACTTGCAGAATCTAACACACCCGATCATCACGTGGTGCTTCGAAACAACAAGCTTTAGCAACGGTGCTTACTAAGGATGAACACTTTAGAACTTGAAATTTATGTGCATGAGGGATCATATTATAACGCTACCGTCGATAACTAAGCAATACAAGATGCATAAAGGATTAACATCACATGCAATTCATAATATGTGATATGATATGGCCTTTCTTCTTTGTGCTTCTGATCTCCATCTTCAAGCACGAACATGATCTCCATCATCACCGACATTGCATCAAGGTCAATGACGTTGCTCCATGGTTTTTGTTCACCATCTTCACCTATTACAACTACTTTGAATAGACACACGGGTGTTAACAGAAATTAAAGACAACCATATGGCTCCTGCCGGTTTCCAACTTACAATAAGGAACATTGCATACATCAAATATAATCATAATCATGGCCATATCACATCACATCACACCCCTGCAAAAAAAAGTTAGACGCCAATAATTTCTTTGCATATTTTACGTGGTTTGGGGCTTTCAATAAGTGTCGATCTAACTGACGAACAAGAACCACAACGTTGATGTTTGAACTATCAAGTGCCCGTTGTAAATTGGATCTATACTATAATGGGAGAGACAGACACCCGCAAAGCCACTTATGCAATAGAAGTTGCATGTTGAGCGTGGAGCGAGTCTCATGAACGATGTCATGTATGGTTAGCCCGGGCCGCTTCATCCCATCATACCGCAAGATGCAAAGTACACAAGAAGCAATTGATAATAAAAGCACCACCGCCCACAATGACCATTGTGTTCTACTCGTGCAACAGATCTACATATAGACACGGTTCTGATACCACTGTAGGGGTTCGTAGCATGGAAAAGAAAAAAATTCTACCACATACAAACAAACAAGCCAAGATCTATCTACTAGATTGTAGCAACGAGTCGATACAATAACTCACCCTCGAAGATTCCAAAGTGTTTAACGAGAGAAGATTCTCGTGGGTGATGCGTACTCTTGCCGATCTCAAGATCGTGTAGACGATCTTTCCGGCGCTGCGTTCCGGCAGCGCTCCCGCAGTCGGTCACACGTTCGGTACTCGATGAAGACCTTCCTCTCCCTTGTTCCAGCAGGCAACGGAGGTTGTAGCACTCTCCTCGTGATTCCGGTAGCACGACGGCGTGGTACCGGAAGTAGAGGGGAGATCTCGCAGGGCTTCACCTTAAGCTGGAGCGAGTATGGTGGACTATGAGCGAGTATGGTGGACTATGAGCGAGGGGAGATCTCACTCTAATGACTTCAACATCTTCAGCATTTTCCCCAAGGACTTCCAACTTGAATACCACTAAGGACTACAAGTGAGACAAGGAAATCTTGCTCAAGATTTAGAGACTGAGGGAATGCAAAAGTTAGAAGGAGCCTACATCATTTGAAGTATTGTAACCAAGAGTTTTTCTCAAGGAAGCCATGATCTCATACAAGAAGAATCATGAAGGAAGGAAAGATCACAAGTGAACCATATAGATGGACCACCATATTTTAGTTAAGTCAAAAACACCAACTTATGTGGTGTAACAAAAATATTTTGTTGTCTAAAGTATGTGCTTGAACTTTGTTGTTTGAGTGAAATGTTTGGTTTGTGATTGCATGCACATTGCTTGAGTGAATTGTAATGTGTGTGATTAGAATTGATTCCTTAGAAATATCTTGCCTATTCTAATTCCCATTCAACCCAAATAGATGACTACTCCAAGAGACTCCAACATCAAGGTTGATGACACCAACACCAACCAAGAGGATAGCATGAAAGAGCTCATAGCAACCCAGAACTAGCTGAACCAAGTGACAACTCAATTCATAGCCAACTCTAGTGGAGAAGATCCAACCCTGCAAGGATTTGTGGAAACTCAAGGCCAACTAATGCTTAAGGTGACTGATCAAATGATCAATATGGAAGAAAGCTATTCCAAAAGAGTCTTTGACAACAAAGATGACAGAAATGTTATTCTAGATGGAGCCCCAACTTGCATTATTTGTGGAGACAAGGATCATACTTCCAAGGAGCATGGAGATCAATGCCCCAACTGTGAAGAGAAACATCCTGTTGGACAATGCCCCACTTCTCAAGCTACTTGCTATCTATGTGAAGGAAACAACCATGTTCCTATCCAATGCCCCATCTATTCCATTGTGGAACAAAGGAAACAAGGTGGAGTGCAACAAATGATTGCAAACCATCAAGAAGGATCCAAGTCTACCAAAAATGTTGATGAAAAAGGAAAAGGAGCACTTATACCTCCAAACAAAACAACCCAATTCAAAGGACCAAAGAAACCCAAGAAGCAAAAGAAAGACAAAAGCCATGTGCAATGTCATAAATGTAAAGAAATGGGACACTATTCCAGTGAATGCCCAGAGAACCAGAAGAATAAGGAGATTAGCCAAGTGGTGTGCAACAACTGCAAAGAGCTAGGCCACTATGTAGCAACTTGTCCACAAGAGCTACGTAAAGAACTCAAAGGTATCAACTGTTTCAACTGTAAGAACCCAGGACATTATGCAAGCAACTGTCCAGAAAAGATGAAGAACAAGTTGAACAAGCCTATGGAGAAACTCAACTTTGGCCCATGAGTCAAGTATGGAAACAAAGGAAACAATGCAAATGTTTGCCGAGAGAAGTTTTCCCAGGATCCCAAGAAGGCCAATATGTAATTTTGTTTGAAATTTTATTTTAAGGGTGGTAGTACCCTAGTTGTTTTGAGCCTACTTGTAACCCCTAGCCTCCCCAAATCTCGGGACGAGATTATTTTAAGGGTGGTAGCCTGTCACATCCCAAGATTTTCCAAATCTTGTAATGTGAAAAATAAATGAATAAAATAAAACTTTGTTTGATTTTCAGAGTGAGAAGAAACTTTTTGAATCCAGTAGGAAATCTTCAAACCAATTTGGATCAAATAAATCCTAAAGGGATTTATAATGATAAACATTTAATAAAGGAAAATAAAAATATTTTAGAATTACTATTTTGGATCTTTAAAATAAAAGATTTGATTTTCAAAGGAAATAAAAGTTTTACAAATAAGGATTATTTTGTAAGCCAAATTAAAACTTGGCTAAGCCTTTGAAATAAAATATTTCTATTTGATAAAAATAGTAAAGGTTTATTTTAAATAAAATAATAAGGATTTAATATCCAAGTTTTATAAATAAAGGTTTTACTATTTTAAATAAACACTAAAACTTATTTATTTTAAGTTTTTTCCAAGTATTTGGTATATTCAAATAAAACCTACTGTTTTGGTTTTGAAAATAATTAGTTTTTAAAAGGAGTATTTAAATAAAATAAAATCCTATTTGATTTAATAACAATGGTCTATTTATTTAATTAATAATGGACCCTAAAATAAAATTATTATTTTTGTTTTTGGAATTTTGGTTTATGTTACTGAACAAAACCAAATTCAAAGTTACAAAGTATGGTGATTGTTTGAATTGACTTGAGTATTGTTTGTTTGTTTGAATTTCAAAACAGAAATTAGAAACAGATAAAGGAAAAGACATTTGGAAGAAAAAATAGAATTTGGACGACCCAGCCCAGCCGGCCAAGCCCAACAAGGCCCAGTACCAGCCCCTCTCTCCCTCCAGAAAGAAAACGATTCACACTCATTATCGAACCTGTCCAGTGAATGACTAGTGGACCCTCCCCTCACTCCTTTTCTCACTGACCCGCTGACCCCACTCTCCTGTTCATCCTCCTCACCCGCGCGACCCCTTCTCCCCCAAACCTCGCTGCTGTTCTCTGTCATTCAATCCGCGCGTAAATTTGCAGTAATGCTGCAGTGATTCCACTCAGCAATCTCGCCCATTTAAACGCCCAGGCTTTCTCTCCATTTCCCCCCAAGCTCCTCCCTCTCTCTGCCCCCAGGCTGCCACGAATCGAGCTGGCACTCCCTCTGTTCCGACCACCGTCTCCGACCAATTCCGGCCGAGCCTCGCCACCTCGTGCCTCCCCGAGCACACGAGCACACTCACCACTCCCAGACGCTCGTCCCAGTACCCTCCGTTCAACCGCGGGCGCCCCAGAACGCCGTCTTCGACAAGCTCTGAGCGTCGCCGCGTCTGTCTTCTGCTCCGGCGAGTTCCCCAGGTGAAATCCGACCGCCCCTCTTCTTCTCGATCATGCAAACATCTTCGCCTTGGACTTGTGCACCTAATCCTGCCCTCTGTTTGGCTTCTCGTGATCGACAGCGTCGCCTTCGACCGCGAACAGAACCATCCGTCGCTAGACCCAACTCCGGCGAGCAATCGCAGTTGTACCAGAGCGCCCCTTGCCACGTCGACCACACGTCGAGCACCACCTCGTCCTCGCGAACACGGTGAGCACCCCCTCTGTCTCCCTTGCTTCCTAGAACCGCCGCTAGCCCGCTGCCTGACCGTCGCCGCCGTCCACCGCCGCGCAGTGCCGCCAGTTAGTGGCCTGTTGTTTGTGTCCGTTGGATCAAAATCGTATGGCTATGATAGAATATAATCGAAGAGGTATCGTATGCCTCTGCGCCGCTAGATCTAAGTTGAATCCTACGGCCTACAGCACGCGATCCACCCGAACCGGTACCAGCGAATAGCGTTGCGACGCGTGGCCAGTTCTTATTTAAAACAGAAGTTTGAATCTATTTAGAATATGATTTTGAAACTCTTGTAACTTTTGATCCACACGTCCAAAAATTGCAAACTTTATATCGTTGGAATCAGTGGAACAAGCCCTAGCCAACCATGGAATTTTTTTAGCAAATAGTATCTGTTAGATTATTTGTTTTTGCAGAAACTTTTGTATGCTTGTATAGATTAGAAAAATTGTTCAAAAATGTTTTTGAGTTTAAAACCTTTGCAAATTGGATTGTTGTGAACTTACTGACCCTAGGAACCAACCCATGGTTTTGAAAATGAATTTGGTGAAGTTTAGAATGGACTAATTGATTTATCCCATTTCTAGCCAAATAAAAAAAATGGTTTGGTTATGAAAATGTTTTGGAGTAAAAAAAACTTTGGGAAAATGTTTTGGATCAAACCTACTGACCCTAAACACCAAATTTTGAGAAACAACAACTTATTTGGTGAACCACTTAAAGTTGTTGCTTTGATAAAAATATTTTCCACCACATAAAATGATGATTGGATTTAAAAATGGTTTATGGACAAAACCCTTTTGCAAATGACTTTGCCACTTTGGAAAATGACCACTTTGAACCTTACAAAGTTTAGAAGCCTAGTGGAGACCATTCTTTGCAAACAGAACCATCTCTTGCATGCTTACATGCATGACTTAAATCCCATTGTTTTGTATGAGTGAATTATTTGATTGATTATTGGGTTGGAATGCTAGTTGATATTGTGTTTGCTTGATTGATTGTAGTGAAGTTAGTAAAGTGTGAGACTAGAAAGATCAAGAAGTGAACCATCATTCCCTACCAAAAGAAAGGCAAGTTACACTATCATCTAAAGTCCTACTATTTTCATTATACTTAGTGGATTTTGAAAACATGCATGAAAAGAATTTCTATACTTATGCTATGCTAAATCCTAATAGGATTCCCTATACACTCCTTAGTGAAAACAATGTAGTTGTTACATGCTTAGCCATGCTTTATTTTGAAAAGAGATACATGTTGAGATTTTATGAAGTTGAGAAAAGGGCTTGTGATTTTATATAATAAAACAAGGACTCAATGAACCACCTGGGTGGCCAGGGATACTTTGAGTTTTGGAGAAGGTGGCAACAAAAGGAACCATGTCTATGGCAATCTCTTTGTGTTGTGCTCCAAAGGAAACCACCCAGGAAACTTAGAGATTGAACATGATTCTCCAATTGTGGCTTTCGTGTGCAACCACATGCTATTATGGCTCTGGCTTAGTCAACTACATTGGGAAGACCCGAACATTGTCTTTAGTTTACTGGACATGGGGACCTAGAATCCTACATGGGTACTGAAGACAAGCTAGCAATGGTGTATGGGAGGACCCTCTGGAAAGACTTCGTCACATTCTCAATCTGCCGGTACTCCATCTTGGTGAGAACTAATCCAGTGGCCACTGGTGGCAAAAGGATGGGATTGTGACATGTGGGTAAAGTGTACTCCTTTTGCAGAAGATAATAAAATCTAAGTACTTAGCCGTGTCCCCGGTTATGGACAATACTGAGCAACTAAAGTTTGAAGCTATGGGAAATCTCGACATTCTAATTTCTAAAAAGAAAACTTTTAAAGACTTGATGCACTTGGGGGTACCAAGGAAGTCAAGAGATTTTGATGAAAACTTGATGTACTTGGGGGTACCAAGGAACTCAAGAGGTTTTGATGAAAACTTGATGTACTTGGGGGTACCAAGGAACTCAGGAGATTTTGATGAAAACTTGATGCACTTGGGGTTACCAAGGAGCTCAAGAGATTTTGATAAAACTTGATGCACTTGGGGTTACCAAGGAGCTCAAGGGATTTTGACAAGGACTTGAACACTTGGGATTTTACCAAGGAGTTCAAGGGATTTTGAAAAGGAGATTTGACAAAGGACCAAAACCATTTTGAAAAGATAGGATAAATTATTGCTTTATGCAAATGAGCCCAAAACTCTACTTAGCCAAATATGCATGTAATGATAGGATCCACTTATATTCCACATAGTAGTGAAACTTGCCAATACAACTCAAATGTATTGACCCTTGTGGCTGTAACTTGTAATGTTGCAGGTTTGATTGATTTTTAGTGAAGATTGATTGATTAGGATTACAAAGTCTACAACCAACATCTGCCTGTGGCACTTTGAAGATGAAGGACCCCATGATTATAGTTATTCCACTACAATGTAATGTAATAGCCAAATGAGCTATGTGTGATGTAATAAAATTATGTTATTCCTGGTTATCAAGTTATAATATGACCTTTGTTTCTTGATATTACATCTTAACTGTGGATGCTAGCTATTGATCCAGGGACTAGCATTGTAAACACACGGGACTCCACCTTATATTGTGTAAAGGTTGGGACACTCCCTCTACACTTTTCAAACTAGGATTTGATTTATCCCTTTATTTTGCCCAGCCATGATACCTAGTACATGATGCAACCATTCCAACTTGTTATGACACATTCATGTACCCTTCCCCTCCGGAGTGCCGAACCTTCCGGAACCTTCTAGAACATTCCCGATGAAAACACCGGAATCATTCCTCAACTCCGAAACAGGACTTTCCTTATATGAATCTTATTCTCCGGACCATTCTGGATCTCCTCGTGATATCCCGGATCCCATCCGAGACTCCGAACAACATTCGGTCTCTTACTCATCATTCCATAACTACTCAACAACATCGAATCCTTAAGTGTGTCTCCCTACGGTTCGTGAATTATGCGGGCATGATCGAGACACTTCTCCGAACAATAACCAATAGAGGAATCTGGAAATTCATATGGCTCCCACATATTTCTACGATTACTTTTTGATCGAATGAACCACTTACATACGATACCAATTTCCCTTTGTCTAACGATAGTTTACTTATCCGAGGTTTTGATCGTCGGTATCTCTGCATACCTAGTTCAACCTCGTTACTGATAAGTACTCTTTTCTCGTTCTCATGATATGTGATCCCTTGTGACACAGTCACATGCTTGCAAGCCAATTGGATGACATTCCACCGAGAGGGCCTGGAGTATATCTATCCATCATATGGATGGACAAATCCCACTCTTGATCCATGTGTCTCAACCCATACTTTCCGAACACTCAATGCCACCTTTATAGCCACCCAGTTACGGTGTGGTGTTTGATGTCATCAAAGCATCCTTCCGGTGATGGTGATAAGCATGATCTCATGGTCGAAGGAATTAGGTTACTATGTATCAGAAAGCATATAGCAATTGAACTATTAAAATGACTTGATCTTTATGCTACGCTTATCTATAGGAGTATGTCCATCATACCATTCTCCTAACGATATGATCTTGTTGTTAATAACATCTCAATGTTCATGATAGGGAAACCACAATCATTTATTAACCAACAAGCTAGTATTATGAAGAGGCTTTACCAGGGACTCTAATTTAGTTTACAAATCACACAAGTATTAATGTTTCCTTGTTAATACTGTTATAGCATGAATGTAAACATTTATCATAAACACAAAGATATAATAATAACTACATTTATTATTGCCTCCAGGGCATATCTCCAACAACAAGGTGGTTTACCAATCCACCAATGCGAATGTCACCTCTTGTTTTGTTGCTCTAATGCCGAAGGTGTTGGATGAGTAGAGCCGAAGTATTGGGACTCTGCGGTGCATCGGGAAAGAGTGCATTGGTGATCATGGCCATGTCTGCATTGGCCATAGAACCAGTATCTCCTCTTCCCAATAGAGTGTTGGCTAGGAACAAGGCGAAGCAACAGATCGTCGGGTTCTGAATGATGGACATCTTCTTCTGGTAGATGTCCCTGCCACCATTAAAAAAATAACCTCCCAAGTTTCGCCGCTTGAGATGCCATACAAATTTGTAACAGTTGGTTCCCCATCCTGCGGGAACCCAAAAGCATTACAAAGTTCTTAGAAATAATTTTGATATGGCTAATGGTTTATAGTGAAGCTCATCATACACGCATTACCTTTCTCCCTGTAGTCGTCGTAGAAGGAGGCTATGAACTCTCAGGTCATCTTAGCGTAGGTGTAGTGGCTTGCATAC
This sequence comes from Avena atlantica, assembly GCA_910589765.1. Lineage (NCBI taxonomy): Eukaryota > Viridiplantae > Streptophyta > Magnoliopsida > Poales > Poaceae > Avena > Avena atlantica. Next base: position 167,542,028 of record OU342737.1, read on the forward strand.
TCAAAGAGAGATAACCCTGCACTCGCACACATGTGGTCAAAATTCGACCGCAACCCTGCTGCGACGAGGAATGCATCATCGTCCCAAAGTGCATAGATCGGTTGTAGCTAGTTTTGAAATATAGATATCGATCCCACAGGGAGCCCAAAGGAAAGTGTTTATGAGTGAAGTCTCTGTCACACTCAAAGTTGTCACAGGTCTTCGAGTGAATTGACTGCAAGTGTTTAAATAAGAATAAATTTGGATTAAACTAAATGTATTTAAATAAAAATAAAATGTAAACTTCAAAAATAAAAAGCGTAAAAGTAAAGAACGATTCGATTGTTTGTTGTTTTCTGTAGATGGCAAAGCAGCCGCGGGGAGATATAATTCAAGGTGATAGTGATTGTGCCAAGTGGATGAGTGATAAGTGTAATAATTATAATCTTATAAGTATATGTGTAGGCGAGCAACCCATAATTATCCGGAACTCCTCTTGGTAGATTTCATCCCAACTTCAATAATCCTACTAGTCTGTTACCAAAACCATGGTCAGTCACTAGGCAATTAATATCCTTCAGGTTGCTTAGCAATTAAGCTCCTTGGATCGGACTAATACAATAAGCATAGTGGTTCCTCGTGATCCTCGAGTTCAACTAGTTTTCCATTGATATCCCCGTGTCACTCGGGGGGTCGCCGGTCTGCTAGCAAACAAGATCTTATATATGTAGAACAAAGCATCATGTTGTCTAGGCCCTTAATTGGACAACAAGAATTAGGCATCCCACAGATAGTCAAGCACACATAATATAGTAATTAAAATCAATCACAAACTAATGGAAAATATATATGCACATCACATCTCACCAATCCCTTACATCTCCCACGCCCAAAGGAACTTACTCGCATATGAGAGAATAAAGCATCATCGATATAATTAAATAAAAGGAGTTCATCTCAATATTACCGTGGAGATCTACAATACGAATAGAAAATCAATCCAACACAATTCAAGATAGCAAGAAACAATCTCAAACCCTAATCTTGCAAGGTGAAGATATGTCTCTCTCTCAAGTACAAGTAATGGCTATGGGGGTGTGGTGGCTAGGAGGTTGAAGATTGTGGAGCGAGATGAAGAACGTCTTCTCCTTCTCCGGATCTCTTCTTTCTCCCTTCTGGATGGAATGGCGGCTGTTGTGTTCTGTTTTCATGTGTGCCTCCTTCATGAAAGTTGTCCCTTTTGACAAGACAAAGGTGGCGGCAACTATACGTCCGTAAAATTTGTCCTGTGGTATAGTTGGTCGTTAAACCTTCTAGTTGTTGTCCTCATTTTCTTCCAAAAAGAGACTTGGTTATTTTCCCCTGAATATTGTATTTTTGTTGTTGAAACCTTCTTTTGATGTTCAAAAGCTGAAACATATACTGAAAACCAAGTTTTCTTTGCTACCAAAGTATTAGCATTAGGTAAAGATAGAAAACCATCAAATCCAGACGAAAACCATAAATAAAAACCATTAGAAATGTATCGAATCTCATAGCTATCAGCCCTCAACACCCAGCATCGACGGCCGGATTCTCGTGATCGAGCATGCCCCAGCATAGCCACCGCTCGTGGTCTAGCACACCCTAGCGCCTCCACCACTCATGCTCGTGCAGGTCCCCGTGTATCCACTCGTGGTTTAGCAGGACCTGGTGTTGTCGATGTACATTAGGAACCCCAGATCCCGCGGTTGTACATCAGGGTCGCGGGTACCCGTTAGGTCCCTGGTTGTCAACACCCGGATTTTTAATCCCATATGCCTGTTATGCCATACATCGCAATCCCAGGATTACCATTTTTGTGAGACATAACAGATTGGATATCATAGTACATCATCCATTACAAAGGTCTTACAACAAATAAGGATCACATGATCCAGTCTTAATACAATTCAAGCAGCGTAAATAACGTAATAATAACGATAGCATAGGCGAGGCTCCATCTTCATGGTCATAGGCAATGCTGACGATGGGAGATGATCCTAGTTGTCGTAACCTTCCTGATGTCCTTCCTCCTGATAGTCCTCTTTATAGTCTGGCCACGGGAATAGGCAGGGACAAATCCATGAGTACACTTTAAGTACCCGCAAACTAATACTAACAAGTCAAGTGGTTTTGAGTAGGATACTAAGCTCTAGGTTGTTTTGCAAAAATCCAGATTTACCTTAACTAAGTTCAGAAGCAAAGAAAGCTAAAAGAAATTTTTATAACAGCTAAGTGGTAACTTGAATTTCATGTCACAACTCTGTTGTGGTCAAGTCAAAGTCATAAATCATTTCATAAGTCATTTTGGAAACATCTGACGACGGAACAGTATGGCCACTCCAACTGCCCATAACCGCGGACGCGGCTATTCAAATAGTTTGACACTCTGCAGAGGTGGTACACTTTCACCACAACATTCGATACATCCATTAGGAACAAATCCTGAATTCACCATAATCAGTATGCGGGTAATCAATCCTAACCTTTCAATTACACTCCCTAGTATAGGAACCTCCCCTGTGAGTTTGGCCTCCCAACCATGACCAACTGTCATCTTGGGAACTGCATAGGTGGACAATCTTCACAAGGTAGCCTCAGCTCAAACCTTGGCCGCAAGGGAACCCATACTAAGGTATATAAATTTCTAGTCAAGCCCTACCCAATTTTTGGGTATTGTGGTTGTACGGTAAAATTGGAATGGTATCGCATCCAGACAACCATCAGTTTTATAAAGGGCTAAGGCTCATGCCTTAACATTTTCATCATCAAAATAATCTGGTGTTCAAGAACACATGGCAAAACATTTCAATAGAATGACTCATCATTCTAAGGTTTTCGTAACCATTTTCACCAAGTATTCCCATCTAAAGTTGATCAAGTTTTATGTTTAGCACTAGCATCTACAAGTGGTGGTAAACACTAATGAGGGGTATAAGCAAGTGTATCTTATCTAAGTTCAATCTCATGCCTCAGGATGACATCAAGATTTATCTAACTTAGGATAAGTTTTATTGTATTTATGCTAACTTTAACTATGTTCCTGAAATCTACAAGCCACTAAGTAAACTTTTGATAGAAAGCTTTGATAAAGAAATAAAATACTAAGCTTGCAAGTAAAACTAGGATTTGGTATCATCAAATGTATCTAACCAAGCATGCTTAATGCATTGCATAGGTTATCTATCTTTCATAGTTGCAAGTGTTATCTTGCATAATTGCAAGTATAAGCTTGCAAAGTCAATAGCTTGCTAATTCAACTAGTAGTATTATGCTTGCCTTGTGTAGAGCAGTGGTTGAAGTTCTCCTTGGAATCTTCCTCGTAGTATCCTCCTTCCTCCTCATATCCTTGGTCAGTACTAGCGTCTAAAAATAAATACGAGGTACACAATCACCACACAATTCTTAACTACTCTATTTAGCACATAAAGGGTCACACTAGATGATCTAGCATCATCACTATTATCACAAGGATTAAAGCACTTGTCTTATTTATTTTATTTTAGAAAAGTAATTTCTACTCATTGGAAAACTACTTAAGATTTAATATTCTCCAACTAAAACATGGGATCATGTTGACACATGTCATCACCATATATTTCAGTACTTGGGAATGTTATTTAAAGTGGTGTCACAATTTAATAAAGTTTAACCTTTTTATTTTAATTAATTAAAGTGACTAGAAATGCCTATGAGGCATTCTTTTATTACTTGACCATTATTTATGCAAGTAAACCTATATATTTTATATATTCTGAAAGGTATGGTTAAATGTGATTTTTGAGAGTTGGAATCAACTCAAAAGCTTTTGTGGTTGAATTTTGAAAAATGTTTGAATGCAGAAAATCTTCTGCCTTGTAATTTTTACCATAGGGGATCTATAATTCGAAATGAATTGAATCAAACGGGCTTGGATTAAGCACTCCTGAACCTTTCTAACAAAATTGGTTTCATGCATTTTGGTTCAGTGAATCGAGCTGGGTTGATTTTTGAATCTAGGTACATAACTGATTTTTAAACTAAATGAATAAACCTAAGTTTGAATTGCTGGGTTGCGCGGGATGCTAACTGGGCCGGCCCACTATGCACAACGTACTCGCAGGTGGGTTTAAGTGAATGACCCCACCAGTCAGTGCGACAGAGGGGTGCGAAGCGGTACGAGGCGATTAGGGCCACACGATCTAATTCTAATCGAACGGATGAGGTTCATCGTCCACGTCGGGCAATGCCGGCAAGACAGAACCCTAGCGCGGCCAGTGGGGGTCGACGGGGGCTCACCGGGGCTCCGGCGATGGTCGGCGATGGGGACGAATGACGAAGTTAACGACGGCGATCCTCCTAGTACCGGCAGCTCCTCCTGGGGTGACTCCAATCAACGGCGCCTCTCCTCCTCTGCAGCGGCGAACTCCGGTGAAATTCCGGCCACCTGGTGCTCGCCTCGCTTCGGGAGTGAGTGGGTGTGATCAGCGAGAGATGGGGAGTGAGATGGTGTGCTCAAATCGAACAGGGGTGGCCTCCTTTTATAGTGCCTTAAGGGGACCGACGGGCGCGAGTGGAGCTCGTCGTGGTCGTCGGTACAGTGTGCTAATGGCATGGGCGACGATAGCGGATGATTTGTTGCTCCTAGCGAAGCTCAACGGCTTGATGGCTCGGCGTGGGGCGGTGAGGAACGGTCGGAACGTCGCGGTGCTCTAGGCGGGTCCGAAAGCAAGTTTAATGGCGCACAACGTCTATGGTCCGTGAGGCGGCGAACGGGGTTGTCTGGCGGGTTGCTAGGGTGTTGGAGATTACGCACGCAAGCGGCGAGGGCGGCGCGCAGTCTGTGGGCTCGTGCGCGTGTGGCGCACTGGCACGCTCTCGGCACACACGCAGAGAAACTGGGCGCTAGCTTGTCGTGTGGTCCAGGGGCTGGCAAGGCTCGAGCGTTGGAGAGGGGGTGGCAGTGGACGATGGTTAGTACTCCAGACAAGGTTGGCGAGGTTAGAGCTTCTCCAAGCTCGCTGGCGACATGGGGGTGGCAAGGGTGCTCTCGGCATGGTCACCTTTGATGGCTATGGATGCTCACAGTGATGCTAAGGCTAGTTAGATTAGTTTGATCAGCTCCTAAGAGTGTAGAGTGAGCTATAAAGGGGACAAGGTTGGCCAAAATTACTGCTACTAATAGTGTTTGATGTTTGTTTGTTTGCTGATTACAAGGTGTTTGATGAAATGGCCGAAAAAATTCAAATTTGAATTTTGGATTCAAACTTGGTGGGTTTGCTAGTTACATACTATGTAGTCTTGGGTTAGTTGGATGGCTCAAGTGGCACTGGTTTGGTTGGGTTTTGAAAATGTGTGATCTTCACATATGTTATAGATTCAATTTTGAATTGTGATTTGAATTAGGTTGCCAAATGTTTCTGTAATTTTGAAAGGTGGTCTTTGATTCACTTTTACTTGGTCTTGCAAGGGGTGAAAATAATTGGAAAAGTTCTTGTTTGAAATCTTGGACTAGAAACCCTCAAAGTGACCTAGTGAGCAAGATTGGCAAAAATGACCATTTGCTTTATTTGTTTTGTTTTTGATTTTCTCTTGATTTGTTTCTACTTGGAAATGTTTTAGATGATGTTATTTTCATCTTGAAACCATTCCTTGCTATTTAGGTTAATCACACAAGTCCATTCATGCATTCATACAATCATCACATACACACATGCATTCATTTGGTTTTTATTTAATCAAAGTTTTTGCTAACCCTAATTTTAGTGATTAGAATTTGATAATCATGATCAATATTTTTGGGATGTTACACTGGTACCCGGCGGGTGAAGGGTCTGGTTTTGATTTGGACCCGATAACAAGTTCCAGGGCGGGTCGCGGGGGCAAGGAGGAGGGTCGGGTGCGGGTATGGGGGGCAAACCCGGTCCCGAACCCGGTGGGTGCCATCCGGACGTGAACATGTGTCGTGATGAAGTGTTGGCTAAAAAGAGGACGATGGAAAAAATGCTAAGTAGGTTTGGAGGTATGAGTGAACCCATGTGTGTCTCTAGAGGCACGAGAGCAACTACAGGGGCTTTTGGAGACATGGGAGCAACTTCAGGAAGCTTTGGGGCATGAGTGCATCCATGGGTGGTATGATGAGCGCACTTCCGGGAGGATATGGTGCCTATGGTAGCATGGGAGGCATGAGTGCGCCTCTGGGAGGGTATGGAGCCTATGGTGGCATGGGTGGCTTCGGAGGCATGGCACCACCACCGGGTGGATTCATGGCCTCCATGGTTGCTCCAATGCCTCCCACGAGTGATGCCTATGGAGATTCGATGGTGCACGTCAACACCATTCATGTTTCAAATGATGATGAAGCACACAATGGTGATGGCACCGACTGTAGTGATATTGATCGTTGATGATGACCATGCTTGATTCGTTTGTATGAACTTATTGAACTTTGTTGTGTGAACTTGTAGCACACGGGTAAACTTACTACCAGAAAATCGCTTGAATTGTCTGCTACTATGTGCATCATCATGACATCATGCATATTTTTTCCTTCGAAAACATTTTCATTAAAAGCCTATTTTGTTTGCTACAAATATCCCTATTTTTATTTAAAATGCAAAACCCGGTCTTTCCGGATATTTTGTTTACCTAAAAACTAATTGCTAAAATCTCTTAAAAAACGCATTAAAAATAATAGAATATTTTGTGGGGGGCTAGACAGCCAATGGACAGGCCCGAAGGCCCAACCGGAGGCCACCCAGACCACAACCACCAAACCTTAAATCTATCCTACCCCAAACCCTAAACCTAGACCCACCTAATCCCTCCTCTTGCCGCCGCCGCACTCACCCGGGCGCGCCATCCACACACAAGGAAACACACACGTAGTAGCACGCACGCAACATGTTGTACACTGCAACGTACCCACCAATTGTTGTACCCCGCCCCGGCACACCACCTTCGTGTGCGGTAGCCACGCTCTCACTCGCGTTGACCCAGCGCGCACCCACCCCGATCAAGAGCCTCCCCTGCCCGGTTCCCCAATCCCGCGTGACCACGTCGACAACCCCCTGGCCTCACCTAGCTACACGCTAGCTCCGACCGCTCGTCTTGCGCGTCGCGGCATCTCCTTGCTTTCCCGCACACGCCCCACCCCATGTTTACCTCCTCCCCATTTTTCCACCGCCGCCATCGCCCCTTCTCCCTTCTTGACTCCGCCTCCCCTCTAAACCCACCGCCGTTGCCGGACGTTTCCTCCACCGCACCGCCGCCTCTATAGGCACTCCGCTCGCGCAGCCTCCCTCCTCATCGCCTTGGTCGCGTCGCCTCTCACCGGATTCCGAGCTCCATCCGCCGCCAAGAGCTCTGTAGCCTTCCGCTGTGTCGCCTTCTTCCTCTGCTCGAGCGGCGCCGCCCGCGCAGGTTTCCCCCATCCCTTCGTCGCCGTTCTCCGCTGCCCGAGCACCTCTGCTCGTCATGCACCACCCATCACCCTAGTCTGCCTCCGCTATCGGGTGGCCTCGCCTCCCCTCGCGGCCCAGCCTTGCCCGCCTTTGGCTGGAGCCCCGCCTCTGCGCGCCCCTCCCATCGCCTCGTCACCCTGCATTTGCGCCGGCAGCAAGCTCTGCTCCAGCCCCGACCTCCCTCCTCTCTGCTTCATGCCGCTGCACGGTGCCCCGCCCTCAATCTCGTCAGGAGGTTGCCGTTGTCGCCAGTGACATGGCACCCTACTCTTTTTGTGTCGCTACTATGTTCCTACATGTGTTTCTTAAAATGTACCTCACTTGAGCGTATTGTTTTGCCTTCGTTTTTGTTCCAGCAGAAAAGGGCACTACTGGGACTACATCTTGGTACCTTTTGTGGCTTGTTTGTCCAGCCACGCCCCATATCATTTCAAGAAAATTCCTACACCCTAGAGCGCCTCACAGAACCGACCGGATCGCCTCCACGGATCCGAAGAATCCCCATACACGGACGATAAAATCATCGGCATGGCACCAAGATCCTGTGCCCGAGACCTAAATCCTCCTTGGATTCCGTTGCTAAGATCGAATCCGTCAAGTACCCGCTACCGCAATATCATCTGAAGTCTTTGTACCCGAAGGCCTCGACGCGGAATGCCAATGTATCCTACACGGAACCACAAGTACTCTGACACGGATTCGAAGACCGATCCCGAAGCCCGACCCGAGGACTGAACCCTCGGAACCCCAAGACCTTGGCTCCGATGTGTGACCCCTTTTCTGATACCATATATTTTTATAATATATAATATCTATCTGTTGCATATAATTATACATGCTTGCATACATATCATGTGGTTTGGGGGATTTTAGCCGATTCACCTCATAATTGAATATGGAGACCATATGTAGGCTTTTTTAGTCTTATATTGGCCCCATTTAAATTTGTGTAGAGAATCGATGCCATGTTTTGCCTCGTTAATATAACATCCAAAATTGTGGGGTATCTAAATAACATGAACCTACGAATTAGTTGTCAGGACCCCGGTTCCGCTTAATATTGCCTAATTGCATCGCACCTTTCCCATGTCATGCATCATACATGCATCATGCCCGATCTTCTGCCATATTATTAAATAGTATATCTGGTGTTCCTTCTAGTGTTTTGCTTCTTCACGGACTAGGCCTATGAGTTGATGCGAGTGTCGATCCGATCTTCGGATGAACCTTCGGGTGTGTTTTCCAGGCGAGCATTCTCCCTCTTTCTACCTATTTTACATTTCTAGTATTTACTTCCTCATGTTGATCTATTGATATATGTGTTGTGATGCTCTAGATTTGTACCACTTTATATCCCTTGTATTGTATATTGCCATGGACATCTTCTATTCCCCGTTGTTTGGTAGATACTCGTCCTTGCGAGTCGTAGTTATCTGCATAGGTGTTGCTTCGCGCCATCGGTGTTCCATAGTTGTTGGAAGGTTGCCATATGCTTTATGTTGGAGATGATCATGACTTTAAGTACAACTTGATCTTAAAATGCTGGGAATAGATATAACTAATGCAGAGGCACAGGTGGGCAATAGATTTCATTTGGTTTTTAACCGCTCACTGGTGTCCCGTAGGCCCGAATACTTGATACATGTTCCTTGACTATTGCACTATCCGCATGTGGGACCATGAATCCCCTTAGCTAGAGCTCGATTCATTTCTTATTTCTTGGGGCCACAAACTAGTTTGGGGTTTTATTACTATCATATACTTATGCCATGTTTACTGCATTATTTACTACTCTAGCTTGTGAAGAGCGTTTACTACTGTACTGTTTAGGTAAGCAGAGTGTTTTCACGGTATCGACAAGCCCAGTCATACTTTCGGGTTCCGAGTCATTTACAGCCATTGACGCAAACCTCTTGGTCCGTCTCAGAGCCGTCCAACTTCCTCGCGAGTAGCTTAGTGGGGTGGCCCCTTGAAATGTTTTATGAATCTTGTGTTGCTTTGTCGTGATGCCTCATTGGGTTTTAATTTGGTTTTTCTGAGGTTGATCGTGCCTGTGTTGATATTTATGCCCCCCTGCAGGTTAAATCTTTGTAAAAGTCGTGTCCGCGGTTATGGACGACTTGGAGCACAGTATCTCGACCATAGACAACTATAACTAAAATAGTGCTATAAATTTGACTTTGGAATGACTAGTAATCACCTTCACTACAACGGAATGTCTAAATAAAAGTATCAACAACTGCTGAAATTGGGATGCCTTATGCTATATGTATCTGACTAGTAAGTATTGCAACTACAACGGAAGGTTAACTAAAACTGTCTACTACTTTTGATATCATGATGACGCATGCTATCTAAATCTGACTAGTAAGTGTTGCAACTATAATGAAATGAATAAAGCTACCAACCGTGTGAGTTCCTCAGTTTGACTTCCTTGTTTGGTATCAAGGGGGAAACACCGAGATGGGTATGTTTGGTGTTAGTCTTAGGTCGGATCTGAATAGGTCTTTCTCACCCCCCCACATGATAGTCGTCAGTTGTATCGAGTATCTATAGATTGTTTAATGCATGCTACGCAGCTGCTTCAGTCCACCACACATATGTATGCAAGAGCCGCCGAATTCGAATTCTTGTTGTGTACTTGCCTCAGTACTGACCGCTCTCTTTTTCATTTGCCCTTTGTTGGCGCCCCTTTTTGTTTTAGCGGGTTTGAGATCGACATTGTTAGCAGGGTTACCCTTCCGGCTTGGCCTGAGCAGGCTTATGGATGTCATTGGTTATTCTTCAGGGATCTTAGATAAATTTTCATCTTATCTGTACTCGGATGTGTATCGTTTTTAAGGTGATTTGGATCATTGTACTGTATATATGTATTATTGACTCATGGAGTAGTTGTTGACGAGGTTTAATCTCGTCAATGCCCATTGTTTTGGACTTGGGTTTTGGAGAAGATGGGGATGCTGGAGATCGTGGCACGGTTAACAGACAAGCAACCAGGGGACACGAGATTTACCCAGGTTCAGGCCCCCGGAGGGAAAACCCTACTCCTGCTTGTCTGCTCTTTGATTACGGCGGAACCGAAGGTTACAGGGTGCGCAGATTCGATCTGGCGTGGATGCGTGTGCGAAAGTATGAGTCGAGTTGCCCTAGGACATGCCCTCCTGGCCTTTATATAGACTTAGGCAGGTCCTGGGCGTAGTCCTAGTCGGTTACAAGTTCTAGGGTTTTACCCCTTTGAATTTCCTATCTCCGCTACTCTTGCTCTCCAAGGATCTGAAGACGTCATGGGCCTTGGCCACCCGAAAATCTTCATGGGCCAGTGTATGACTGCCGTGGGCCTTCTTTGGGTTGGACTATGTATGCTGAAGTTACGTATTCGTAGGGTATAACCATGTCAGTAGCCCCCGAGTGATCAGTCGAATACGATTCGGCTGAGGACTCTTCCATCCTTCGGGAGCAGCTATATGTTAATAGTATATGTGTGTAGGGATTGTTGATGCGTGTGCCTGACTCACCCGACAGATCAGGGTCAGTTAACTGTCTTAGGACGAAACAACACGATCTTCTTCAGGTTCGGGTCCCTTAACCCGGGCCTGGAACGTATGCTGGCGTAACTCAACTCAGGCTGCGGAGGACTTATAGGAGTGGAATTCCAGTGATTTTAATTGGTGTACCCAACGCGTCCGTCAGGATTTTTCATCGTACCTGCTGGTACGGATTCATACTAGAAGAGCGCAGTCAGGTGCGTTGCCAGGCCATCAGATGATATCTGTAGGTCTTATCTTTGCATCGCAGACGCAGCATCCGAACATTTATCACCTCGGAGGTGTTTCGGGTGGCCAAGGAGATTGTTGCTCACTTAGCGTTTTGTTGGGGCAGAGTTGCCAAAAAAGTTTTTGCATGCGGATCCGGAAGATCGCAGTCGAAGATTTCATAGGGTGCGCGACCAGCGCTCCCTATGGGAGTAGCCCCCAAGTGTCTGTTCGAGTCGTAGACTCGAACGGAGACTTTCAGTTCAAGCATTGTTTCAATCATTAGGTCCGCAGGACTCGAAAATTTTTGGATGCTTAAATCCATCCTCCCTATGGGAGTAGTCCCCGAGTCCGTAGTGGAGTCGTAGACTCGACGTAGGACTCAGATAAGTAATTTTTTCCTCATTTGTCTGTCGGGTGCGCGGCCAGCGCTCCTGATAGGAGTAGCCCCCAAGTATTTAGTCGAATCATAGATTCGAGTGAGTACTTTTAACTGTGGAGCTGAAGTGGTGCTAGTATAGCTTTTGATGACGTCAGTGCTTACGATCGATGACCACAAGCGTCTGCTGCGCCAGAGATGACTTGACTGGACGAAGCGTGTGTCCCACTTGCTGACTTTGAATTGACCGGTCACGCGCGGCGTGGATATGATTACGGCGTCTCCTCGATTTCCGCACGTAGTGGACGGCGTGGTAACGACGGTTTGTTTTGGTGCTGACACGTGTACGGCCAGATCTACCGTTGGCGTTAGGTCTTCTCGATGGACGGCCAGCGTGCGTCGTCTTCACTGTTATAATTCCTGATGAAATCGTGGTTTGTTTTTCACCACAGCAGTTCATCTATTCACTGCCTCCTCGTTCTTGAGCTATTCTGGCTGCGCGCTGAGAGTTTCCTCCACATTTCCTTTGTCTTTCTTCGTTGGCAACGCCACCACCGCCTTAGCGCCATGGGGAAAACAAAGAAATCCTCATCTGCGGTTGGGACCAGCGCCCCGGAGGCAAGAAGGGCACCACCACTGCTCGCGTCACCGACGGTGGCTGGCGGCGATCAGAAACGCGGGAGAGCGATCTTCGCAAACTGCGCGAGCGGAGCCTGATCCCGCAAGACACGACGGCCGTGAGACTCCCCGGCAATGAGGTAATCCCCCGTCCCCCATCTGGGTATCGGGTTATGTTTGTTGCCTTCATGATTCGCGGGTTTTCTTTTCCGGTCCATGACTTCCTTCGTGGACTGCTCTTTTTCTATGGGGTTCAACTCCATCATCTGTCTCCCAACTCCCTTCTCCATATTGCGTGTTTTATCACGCTTTGCGAGTGTTGGCTTGGCATTGAGCCGCACTTTGGCCTCTTCCGGAAGCTTTATTCCGTGAAGAGGCAGTCTGGTTCGGATGGTGTGTATCCCATTGGGGGTTTCATCATCTCCCTCAGTCCCAATGTGCAATTCTTTTCCTTTTCCATGTCCGAATCTGTCCAGTACTGGCGGAGGAAATGGTTTGACATCCGTGACTCCGTACTGCCTGGGCAAGATTTTGGTCTCGTTCCTTTTGACCCCTCCCAATTGATTGAGAAGAAAAGATCCTGGAAAAACCAAATCTTAGACGGTGAGGTGGCGGAGATAGAGGCCCTGTACCGTCGGGTGGAGGATATCCAACTGATTCCTGAGAAGGAGGTGAACGGTGTCAAAATCATCCGGACGTTTCTTGAGTGTCGGGTGCAGCCTCTCCAAGCGAGGGCGCATCAGATGTTTCTTTACTCTGTGCGCCGTGATCCGACGAGGGTTTCGAGTGAGAAAATCTCCGAGATGGAACTTGACAAGGCTCTTCGCGCGCTGTTGAAGTTCAAGGCCGACGAAGAAATCCCGGGGAAGTCGCTGACTTCTCCCTTTTCTTCGACGTTGGTCGTACCGAAGGTGTAGATTTGCGCACGTAGTGCTCCCCTTTTGTTTTTGTCAGCTGTGTACTTTTTCCTTTGTTTGCTAACAAAGTTCCTTTTCCTTTTGCAGAGCTTCATAGTGTCGGGCATGAAGGGAATATGCCCTGAGAGGCAATAATAAAGTGTTTATTATGTGTATTCCAAGTATATGATAGATGTTTATTTTGCATGCTATAATTGTATTAATACGGAAACGTTAATACATGTGTGTTTAATAAACAAACAGAAAGTTCCTAGTTATGCGTCTCTCATAAACTAGCTCGTTGATTAACAAGATGATCAAGGTTTCCTGATCATGGACATTGGATGTTGTTAATAACGGGATCACAACATTAGTGTAATGGTGTGATGAACATTCATCCGAAGTATAGCATTACGATCAAAGTCATTGAGTTTATATTGCTATAACAACTTACAAAGTGATCCTAATCCTTAGACCATGAGATCATGTCAATCACTAACACCGGAAGAGTTTCTTGATAACATCAAACGTCACACCGTAACAGGGTGATTATAAAGATGGATTCAGAACTAATAAAGTGTTATGTTGAGGCTCATGGATCGAGAGTGGAATTTGTTCATCCCGATGACGGATAGATATTTTCTGGGCCCTCTCGGTGATATCAAATTGATTAGCTTGCAAGCAAGTGATTTGATCACTAGAATGTTATATCACAGGAACGAGAAAAGAGTGCATGTCGGTAACGAGATCAAACTAGGTATGGAGATACCGATGATCGAATCTCGGACATGTAATATATCGTGAAACAAAGGGATTAGGATACTAGCGTAAAAGGTTCCGACGATCACAAGAAAGTCATCGTTGAATGTGTGGGAGTCAGTATGGGTCTCCAGATCCCGCTTCTGATTATTGATCCGAGAGGGGTCTCGATCATGTCCGCATTATTCAAGAACCGTAGGGTGACACACTTAAGAGACACCGACATCCAATTGGAGCAAATGTTTCATGCCGAAAGAATGAACAAGCGCAGGAATTTATTTCACTAGATACCGAAACAGGTTTTCGGGTGAAATTGCATAAAGTGGTTATGCATGTGAAATAGAATTCTAGCAAGGGGTTATTTGTGAATGTTTGTCATTAAAGTAATTGACAAAAATCTGAATAAAATAAAAGAGTTTTATTTAATGAGAGTTTGCATTAAATTTGGTGGAAATTTAATGGGAATTTGAGTGGACTTTGAGTGGAGGGATTTTAAAGGGAATTTTGTGAGTGGAGTGTCCACCCACATGAATGAAGGAGGGGAGGGGGCAGCCCCATGGCCGGCGGCCACCCCCTTGGGTGCCCCCCTCCTCCTATAAAAGGAGCCCCCCTCCTCACGTGTCTCTCACACCTCCTCGTGAAGGATCTCTCTCCCCCTCTAGAATTTATCCCCCATGTTCTCGGACTAGCGATATACATGTTCCCGGTGGCTATTCGGCAAGAAAGAGTTTTGTGCTTCCGCTGCATCGCTGGAGCGAGGAGGCAGAGGTTGCTCGGTGCCTCGAACGTGTGTGCGAGCACGGATGCGCTGCTGATTTGCGGCGCTAGGACTTCCTCCTCTCGATCTTGAGATCGGCAAGAGATCGTCTACATCAACCACGAGTTGAACTCGTTAAGCTTTGTCGGTCTTCAAGGGTATGTTCTCTACGGATATACATCCGCCCGTTGTTTGTATCTAGTAGATAAATCTTGGTATATAGTTCACATCGTAGGAAATTTTTTGTTTTCTATGTTGCGAATCCTACAGTGGTATCAGAGCCGGATCTATGCGTAGATACTTTACACGGGTAGTACACATATGAGTATGTGGGCGATGATGATCATGTTGTTGCTCCTTTGTTGTATTTTGGATATTGGTGCATAGTGGGATGAAGCGGCCCGGACAAACTTTAACATGTCCTCGCACATGAGACCTGTTCCACGCTTGACATGCAACTAGTTTGCATAAGTGGCTAGCGGGTGTCTGTCTCTCCTACTATAGTCAATATATATTTTGCAAGCGAGTTGTCAACAATTTGATTATCCTCGTTGTGGTTCATGCTCGTAGGTAAGAACGGTTCTATCTCGAAAGCCCTAAGCCACGTAAAACTTGCAATGGATAAATTAGAGGCGTCTAGTTTAGATTGTTGTTGGGCTAGTGTTATGATATGGTAGTGTTGTAAGTAGAAGTATGAGATGATACTCTTACAACACACATAGCGTGTAAAATCCATAGACCTTGGATTTACACATATAGGTATGATAGTGATCATACCACGATGCACATGATAGAGATCATCTGCGGGAACCATATAATTTCACTAATAAACATATGATGTTTGATAGCATCTTATATTGCTTGTTTAGCGCTTTGTTAGCATAATAAGATGATCCCTCATTTAAATATCAAGATAAGAATGTGTTTTCTTCTTTAGTATGCACCGATTATGTTTTTCGTCGCTCCAAGACATCACGTGATGATCGGGTTTCTTGGATCCACGACCATATTTCGGGTGTAAAACAGTTACACAACGCGAATACTGAGGTTCTAACTTGGCGAGCCTAGCATGTACAGACATGGCCTCGGAACACGGACCGAAAGGTTAAGCATGAGTCATATAGTTGATATGATGCCCATTTGATGCTCGCCTTTGAAAGCTATACCGACTCACGTGATGATCGGACTGGGGTAGTGGATTTGGTTCATGTAATCACCAAAAAGGCACGAGGGATGTCGTTTTGAGTGGGAGTTCATTCGATTAGTTAACTCAATCTATCATGCACTTATTCTAAACTTTACAAATCCTGTTGTAGATGGCACCACCTGCTTTTAATTTCAATGTGTTCATGGAGAAAGAGAAACTAGCAACGAACGGTAGCAACTTTACCGAATGGGCATGAATTTGAGGATTCTCCTCTTTGCTGCACAAAAGCAATATGTGCTAGAAGCACCGTTAGGCCCCCCACATTTTTATGATGCCCCTGACGAGGAGAAGAATGTCTATCAGACTCGTCAGGAGGACCACAACTTAGTTCATTGCGGCATATTGTATGGGCTAGAGCCGGAACTTCGAAAGCGTTTCGAAAACGGCAATGCATTTGATACAATGGGTGAGTTGAAAATGATTTTAGACAACATGCTGCTGGTAGAGAGCTACAACGCTTCAGAAAAGTTCTTTAGCTGCATGATGGAAGAGCACAGCTCCGTTAGTGAGCATGTACTCAAGATGTCGGGTCACGCCGATAAGCTTGTGTCCTTGGGAATATCGATTCCCATTGACTTAGGCATCCATCGTGTTCTGTAGTCTCTGCCACCTAGCTATAAGAGCTTCGTGATGAACTATAATATGCAAGGCATGAAGAAGTCTCTCCCCGAGCTTCTGTCAATGCTTAAAACTGCAGAAGTGGAGATAAAAAGGAACATCAAGTGTTGATGATCAATAGGAACACTGGTTTCAATAAAGACAAGAAGGGAAAACGGAAGGGAAGTAAGGGCGGCAACCTGTTGCCGCGCCTGAAAATAAACCCCGAGTTGGACCTAAGTCTGATTCCCGAGTGCTACTATTGTAAGGGGACTGGCCACTGGAAGCGCAACTGCCCCAAGTATCTGGCAGACAAGAAGGCCGCAAGGCACAAAGGTATATATGATATACATGTTATTGATGTGTTACTTGACTAGTGCTCGCAGTGCACCTGGGTATTTGATACCGTTTAGTTGCTAATATTTGTAACTCGAATCAGGGGCTGCGGAACAAGCGACCGCTAGCAAGGGGTGAGGTCAAGATGCGTGTCGGCAATGGATCAAGCGTTGATGTGATCGCCGTCGGAACGCTGCCTCTCCACTTGCCGTCGGGATTATTATAAACTTGAATAAATGTTATCTGGTGCCTGCACTGAGCATGAACATTGTATCTGGATCGTGTTGATGCGAAGTGGTTATTCATTAAATCCGAGAACAATGGTTGTTCCATTTATATGAATGATATCTTTTATGGTCATGCACCGATGATGAGTGGTTTTTCTATTAGATCTCGATGATAATGTTTACACATATCATAATGTTGATGCTAAAGGATTAAACTTAATGATGATATATCCGCATATATGTGGCACTGCCGTCTAGGTCATATTGGCGTTAAACGCATGAAGAAGCTCCATTCTGATGGACTTTTGGAATCACTTGATTATGAATCATTTATAAGTGAGCCATGCCTTATGGGCAAGATGACTAGAACGCCGTTTTCCGGTTCAATGGAACGGGCGACAGATTTATTGGAAATCATACATTCTGATGTATGTGGTCCAATGAGTGTGTCAGCGCCGAGGTGGATATCGTTATTTTGTTACTTCACGGATGATTTGAGTAGATACGGTTATATCTACTTGATGAAACACAAGTCTGAAACCTTTGAAAAGTTCAAGGAATTTCAGAATGAAGTGGAAAATCATAGTAATAGAAAGATCAAATTTCTACGGTCCGACGCGTGGAGGTGAGTATCTAAGTTACGAGTTTAGCACTCACATGAAAGAGTGTGGAATTGTTTCACAACTCACACCTGCCGGAACACCACAGCGAAATGGTGTGTCGGAACGTCGTAATCGTACTTTATTAGATATGGTTCGATCTATGATGTCTCTGACGGACTTGCCGTTGTCATTTTGGGGTTATGCACTAGAAAACTGCTGCATTCACTTTAAATCGGGCACCATCTAAATCCGTTGAAAAGACACCGTATGAATTGTGGTTTGGAAACAAACGTAAGCTGTCATTTCTTAAAGTTTGGGGATGCAATGTTATGTGAAGAAACTTCAACCGGATAAACTCGAACCCAAAGCGGAAAAATGCGTCTTCATAGGATACCCTAAAGAAAACTATTGGGTATTCCTTCTATCACAGATCCGAGGGCAAGGTTTTTGTTGCAAGAATGGATCCTTTCTAGAGAAAGAGTTTCTCGCGAAAGGTGTGAGTAGTCGGAAGGTAGAACTCGAAGAGTGTGGAACCTTCTCTTCAAAGTATGGAGAGTAGCGCAGCGCCGGAAGTTGTTCCGGAGTTGGCTCCACCTGTTGAAGAGGGAACTAATGATAATGATCATGAAACTCCGAAAGAGAGTACTACCGAACCTCGCAGATCAAACAGGACGCGTGCAGCTCCCGAGCTGTACGGAAATCCTGTCATGAATTTCATGGTTGATGAAAATGATGACCCTGCGACGTATGAAGAAGCGATGATGAGTCCGGATTCCAACAAATGGTTAGAAGCCATGAAATCCGAGATGAATCCATGTATGAAAATCAAGTTTGGAACTTGGTGGAATTACCTCACGACCGAAAGGCCGTGGAGAACAAATGGATTTTCAAAAGGAAAACTGATGCTGATGGTAATGTGACCGTATATAAAGCTCGACTTGTCGCAAAGGGGTTTCGACAAATTCAAGGAGTTGACTACGATGAGACTTTCTCTCCCGTAGCGATGCTAAAGTCAGTTAGGATTATGTTAGCAATTGCTGCATATTTCGATTATGAGATATGGCAGATGGATGTCAAAACCGCGTTTCTCAATGGTAATATGAAGAGAGTTGTATATGATACAACCAAAGGGTTTTGTCGATCCTAAGGATGCTAACAAGGTGTGCAAGCTTCAGCGATCCATCTATGGATTGAAGCAAGCATCACGAAGTTGGAATCTCCGCTTTGATGAGGTGATCAAAGAGTTTGGATTTGTCCAAACTTATGGAGAAGCTTATGTTTACAAGAAAGTGAGTGGGAGCAATGTGGCATTTCTGATATTATATGTGGATGACATATTATTGATCGGAAATGATATAGATCTTTTAAACAGTGTTAAAAGTTATCTAAACAGCAAATTTTCAATGAAGGACCTAGGTGAAGCGTCATACATATTAGGCATAAAGATCTATAGAGATAGATCTAGGCGCCTAATAGGGCTATCGCAAAGTACATACCTTGATAAGATTTAAGAAGTTTAAAATGGACGGAAGTAAGAAGGGGTTCTTACCTATGTTGCAAGGCAAGACATTGAGTAAGACTCAAAGTCCGGCTTCGGCGGAAGAAAGAGAGATAATGGACAAAGTCCCATATGCTTCAGCCATAGGCTCTATAATGTACGCCATGCTATGTACAAGACCGGATGTGGCACATGCTATTAGTTTGACTAGTAGGTACCAATCGGATCCAGGTTCAGAACACTGGATAGCGGTCAAGAATATCCTTAAGTACTTACGAAGAACTAAGGATATGTTTCTTGTATATGGAGGTGAAGAAGAGCTCGTCGCTAAGTGTTATGTCGACGCTAGCTTTGACACCGATCCGGATGACTCTAAGTCTCAATCCGGATACGTATTTCTCATGAATGGCGGAGCAGTTAGTTGGAGGAGCTCCAAACAACCTGTGGTAGCGGGATCAACAACGGAGGCCAAATATGTTGCTGCTTCAGAAGCGGCTCAGGAAGCAGTTTGGATGAAGGAGTTCATATCCGAACTAGGAGTAGTGGCAAACGCGTTGGACCCAATGGTGATCTATTGTGACAACAATGGTGCCATTGCCAATGCCAAAGAGCCAAGGTCTCACAAGCATTCCAAGCATATTAAGCGCCGATTTCACTCCATCCGCGAGCATGTCAAGGATGGAGATATAAAGATTTGTAAAGTACATACGGATCTCAATGTAGCAGATCCGTTGACTAAAACTCTCCCTAGAGCAAAACATGATCAACACCAGAACTCAATGGGTGTTAGATTTATCACTATGTAACTAGATTATTGTCTCTAGTGCAAGTGGGAGACTGAAGGGAATATGCCCTGAGAGGCAATAATAAAGTGTTATTATGTGTATTCCAAGTATATGATAGATGTTTATTTTGCATGCTATAATTGTATTAATACGGAAACGTTAATACATGTGTGTTTAATAAACAAACAGAAAGTTCCTAGTTATGCGTCTCTCATAAACTAGCTCGTTGATTAACAAGATGATCAAGGTTTCCTGCTCATGGACATTGGATGTTGTTAATAACGGGATCACAACATTAGTGTAATGGTGTGATGAACATTCATCCGAAGTATAGCATTACGATCAAATTCATTGAGTTTATATTGCTATAACAACTTACAAAGTGATCCTAATCCTTAGACCATGAGATCATGTCAATCACTAACACCGGAAGAGTTTCTTGATAACATCAACGTCACACCGTAACAGGTGATTATAAAGATGGATTCAGAACTAATAAAGTGTTATGTTGAGGCTCATGGATCGAGAGTGGAATTTGTTCATCCCGATGACGGATAGAATACTCTGGGCCCTCTCGGTGATATCACATTGATTAGCTTGCAAGCAAGTGATTTGATCACTAGAATGTTATATCACAGGAACGAGAAAAGAGTGCATGTCGGTAACGAGATCAAACTAGGTATGGAGATACCGATGATCGAATCTCGGACATGTAATATATCGTGAAACAAAGATTAAGATACTAGCGTAAAAGGTTCCGACGATCACAAGAAAGTCATCGTTGAATGTGTGGGAGTCAGTATGGGTCTCCAGATCCCGCTTCTGATTATTGATCCGAGAGGGGTCTCGATCATGTCCGCTATTCAAGAACCGTAGGGTGACACACTTAAGAGACACCGACATCCAATTGGAGCAAATGTTTCATGCCGAAAGAATGAACAAGCGCAGGAATTTATTTCACTAGATACCGAAACAGGTTTTCGGGTGAAATTGCATAAAGTGGTTATGCATGTGAAATAGAATTATAGCAAGGGGTTATTTGTGAATGTTTGTCATTAAAGTAATTGACAAAATTCTGAATAAAATAAAGAGTTTTATTTAATGAGAGTTTGCATTAAATTTGGTGGAAATTTAATGGGAATTTGAGTGGACTTTTGAGTGGAGGGATTTCAAAGGGCATTTTGTGAGTGGAGTGTCCACCCACATGAATGAAGGAGGGAGGGGGCAGCCCCCATGGCCGGCGGCCACCCCCTTGGGTGCCCCCCCTCCTCCTATAAAAGGAGCCCCCTCCTCACTTGTCTCTCACACCTCCTCGTGAAGGATCTCTCTCCCCTCTAGAATTTATCCCCCATGGTCTCGGACTAGCGAGATACATGTTTCCGTGGCTATTCGGCAAGAAAGAGTTGTGCTTCCGCTGCATCGCTGGAGCGAGGAGGCGGAGGTTGCTCGGTGCCTCGAACGTGTGTGCGAGCACGGATGCGCTGCTCATTTGCGGCGCTAGGACTTCCTCTCGATCTTGAGATAGGCAAGAGATCGTCTACATCAACCACGAGTTGAACTCGTTAAGCTTTGTCGGTCTTCAAGGGTATGTTCTCTACGGATATACATCCGCCCGTTGTTTGTATCTAGTAGATAGATCTTGGTATATAGTTCACATCGTAGGAAATTTTTTGTTTTCTATGCTGCGAACCCTACAGGGCATGGCACCACCGTTGCCCGAAAGGTATCCGAATGCCCCGGATAATGAAGTGGTGGATTCCGTGTCCGAGCTACCGTCAGCGCGATCCCCAGCGGAGGATACCGACGAATCGAGTGAGCACCATTCGCGCAAGCGATCACAGAGCTCTAGCGAGTCGTCAGATGCCTCGACTCCTCCGACTCCCAGAAATCCTCTGGGCCTTGAGCGTCATGATGATGTTCATGGGGGTTCTTCCTCTCCCCTTCCTGCCATTCCTGTGCGGGATGTTGCTCCGCACCCGCCAGCAAAGTGGAAGAAGGAAGAAAAGAAGGAGGAGAAGAAGGAAGAAAAGAAGGAGGAGAAGAGGGCCCGAAGGGCTTCTCCTATCTTCGACCTGAGCGCGTTGGGCTCGTAAGTTTTCTTGTTGCCACTATTGTCCTTTGTTCCCTTGTTATTTTTGCACCTGTGTTGATTGGTTCGTATGCAGGCAATCCTCCGATGGCTCTAGTGATGGTGCGCGCGAGATGATGGGGGAGTCGAACATTGCGTCGCCTCCTCCTCAGACGGTGGAGACTTCTGGTGATGCTGCGCCAGTTCCTCCTGTGCAGGAGAGGCTGGTGGTTGCGCCTCAGAATTTCGCAGGCGGGCCTGCGGGTTTGCCTTCGGAGCACGTAAGTTTTTCTGCTTGATGTTACGGGGGGAGCCCCCGAGTGTCTTCGTATGTTGATGTTGTTTATGCTTCTTTGTGTTGGGTGTAGCCCCCAAGTCCTGCTCTTACTACTATTGCATGTTGCTGCAGCCTTTTGTCCAAGAGACCAAGCGGCTGGTGGAGGAACGCCTGACGCTGGAGGTGAAACTGTGGCAGCTTCAAGGTATTCGTCTGCCTTGTAGTACTTCTCTTGCTTATCCTGGTCCTGTTCTTTGACACTTGCTTGTTGTAAATGCAGAGGAGCATAACGACTCTCTCCGTGAGGTCGATGCTCTGAAGAAGAGCCTTGGCCAATCGGAGCAGAAGGCCGAAGTTGCCGCTGGTGCGTGAGAGCGCCTTGAGCTGGAGCTGACGAAGGCAGCCGAAGCGAAAGAGCGTCTACAGCAGGAGGCCGCAGATCGTGAGGAGCAGCTGGCCACCGTTGCAGCTGCTCGTGAAAAAGGGGTGGCGGAGAAGCTCATGGCTGCTGCCAAGGCTATTTCGGGTGAGCGTTAGCTTTTGTACTTGCTTCTTTTTCTACGGATCTTCTTCTATGTTGCCTTTCTTCATGTTTTTTTCTTTTTTGTCTCAGATGCCGCAGGCATCGAGTTCGACCGCGGTGCTCTGGAGCACGGGAGTGCTCTAGATGATGCCACTGTAGCGGTCGAAGACCGCTGCAGCACCGTCGTCAACTCCCTTGCCAAGGCGAAAGAGGTCCTTGGTCGCTTCTACCAGGAGCTCTTCCCGAAGGGCGCATCCCTTGAAGATGTGGATGCCCTGGCCGAGGCTCTATCAGCCGAATCGCCTGCAGTGTATAAGCGCAAGCAGAAGGGCATCGGCGCGTCCGTCGGGCTGGCGATGGCCATGGCGGCTGGGACGGAGCTGGACCTGCCCCAGATTACTTATCGGATGCCTACGGCTGCGGATGGATCCGAGGTAGCCTTCGCCGCCTACTCCGCTCGCTGCAGACGATAATTATGGGCCCAAGCTCATTGACTTACTGTCTGAGTATGCATTGCGGCAGCAGGGCGAGGCCAAAGCTAGGCAGTCTGGTTCTGAGGCGACTCAGTGTCCTCCGCCTTAGGCATAGTAGACGTAGGGTAGTTTGTAGTCTACTTTTGTTGTAAATATCTGTTGTAGTACCATCCTTATGCCACGAAGTGGCCTTATATATTTTAATGAATTCCTCCGAGTTGTGCTCTATCCTTGGCTGAATGTCGGTGTGCCTTCTTTTTTTCTGCTGCTATAGGATCCTTCGGGTGCTGACCCAGTTGACACTTCATCCGGAAGGCCCTTGCGACCATCATTGGATGATTCCTCGCGGCTCGCTTTTCTTCGAGATCGCGTGCGCAGCTTGGAGAGGGATTTTCTTGGGTTACGCGGTCGCACCGACGTTTGGAAATCCAAGGCAGACTGTGGTGCAGCCAGAGAGGAGTATTTGATGGCGGAGCTGGGTCGGCTGTCCGAGAAGCTGCAATATAAGTTGATCCTTCTTTCGGGCTGTAGCTCAGTTCTTCGGGTGAGCCTGCTGGCCTTATTCTTGTTTTGTGCGGTTGTCGCAGGTGCCAATCTTGCTCCGAGGGAAGAAAAGGAGCGTATCGCTGTTCGAGTCAATTGCTTGACTCAACAGGACATGGAGGCCGGCGGCTTCTTCTGGATGGATCGTGATCGCGCCATGGTTCTGGCGACGGTGCAGGATCGTGTCTACCAGGCTTCGCGGGTGCTCCGCCAGGTGCAGACATCACTTTCCTCGGTGTTGCACGTCATGTTTCCATTGGATGCCGTGCCAACGACCCTTGCAGGTCTTCTGACGAAGTTTCGGAGTGCCAGCAATGTCAAGGAGCTGGTGCGGCAGCAGCTCGTCGCAGGGGTGAAGGTTGCCTTGTCTCTTGTGAGGGTGCACCGCCCTGATGTAGATTTGTCTGCTGTGGCGACTGGGCCACCTCCTCGACCAGATGGTGGCGAGTGGAACATGCGTCCGCATTACGCGGCTGTAAGGCAGTATGCCGAACAAATTGTAGATTTGTTTGAGCAGCGTGCTCAGGTTATTCTTCAGAATAGGTAGGACCTGAAAATAAACAGATAGATGTAAAATTTGTATATTGCGGTTGGGCGTTTATGTGCCCTTTGTT
This sequence comes from Avena atlantica, assembly GCA_910589765.1. Classification (NCBI taxonomy): domain Eukaryota; kingdom Viridiplantae; phylum Streptophyta; class Magnoliopsida; order Poales; family Poaceae; genus Avena; species Avena atlantica. The sequence continues at coordinate 167,566,381 of OU342737.1, forward strand.
GTAAAGGTTTGCTTGTTTGTGAGCACGCAGTGCTTTGATTGAGTACATGCCCTTTTCGTTTGCCTGACGTAGTCAGCTACTCAGGTGTACACGTTTGGTCCTCAGTCGATGAAATCGTGAGGTGGGGGGAGCCCCCAAGTGCGTATGTAGCATGTAGTAAAGTTGCAAAAAATGGTCAACCGAAGGTTGGGGGCGAGACACTTAGCTTTATTTATATCATAATGGAGGAGGTACATGGTTCGGTCGAGTAGCCTTGGCTGAAAGCCTTATTAAAAGTAAAAAAGGGGGTTAGGTTGCTACGGGTAGAATCGTCGCAGGTGCGAGATGTTCCATGGGTTGGAGTATGCGACTCCAGACTCCACGTGCTTGAGGCGATAGGCGCCACCTGGGATGACTTCGGTGATGACATAGGGTCCTTCCCATGGTGAATCGAGTTTGTTCGGTCGCTTTTGCTTGAGTCGCAAGACGAGGTCTCCTTCGACGAAGGACCTTGGGCGCAACCGGCGGCTGTGATAGTTGCGGAGACTCTGCTGGTACACTGCTGATCGAGCTGCTGCTATATCCTGTGCTTCATCGAGTGTGTCGACGGCGTCTTCGAGTGCAGCTGTGGACTCGGCTTCGCTGTAAGCGACGACTCATGGAGCCTGGTGGCGTACTTCGGCTGGTAGCACGGCCTCAGCTCCGTGCACCATGAAGAACGGTATGTAGCCGGTGGAGCTGTTTGGCGTAGTACGTAAGCTCCACAGGACAAACGGTAGCTCTTTCGTCCAGTTTCCAGCTTTGTGCTCGAGTGAGCTCATGAGGCGCTTCTTGATGCCAGCGCCGATTAGGCCGTTGGCCTTTTCCACTTGCCCGTTTGTTTGCGGGTGTGCCACTGAGGCATACGTGATATTGATCCTGAGGCCATCGCAGAAGTCCTGGAATTTTTTGGAGATGAAGTTTGATCCGTTGTCGGTGATGATGCTGTGCGGTACGCTAAACCTGTAGACAATGATTCGAAGAACTTGACGGCAGTTTTGCCCTTCTGGTTGGTGACTAGCATGGCCTCGATCCACTTGGTGAATTTGTCGACTGCGACCAGGAGGAAGACGTGTCCTCCTTTCGAAGATTTTGGCAGTTTGCCGATCATGTCGAGGCCCCATTGGGCAAAAGGCCAGGCTATGGGTATGGGTCGAAGTTCGGACCCAGGTGGGTGCGGTTTGTCGGCGAACCGTTGGCACCCGTTGCATCTTCGGACGATGTCCTTCGCGTCGCTCATGGCCGTTGGCCAGTAGAATCCTGATCGCAGAGCTTTGGCGACGAGGGAGCGACTTCCTGCATGGTGGCCGCAGATGCCTTCATGGATATCTTGGAGTATGGCCTTGCCGTCGTTGATGGTGACGCACCATTGCAATACACCCGTAATGCTACGTTTGTACAGCTTGCCGTTGATGATGGTGAAGGCTTTCGATCGACGAGATATGCGCCGGGCATCTGTCGGGCTGTCAGGCAATTCTCCATTTGTCAGGAACTGGAGGTATGGACGTGTCCAAGTTTCTTCAACTGCCATGACCTGCATCAGGTTGACCATGGCAACTTCGGTATCCAACTTTTCGGGTCCTTCATGACCTTCGGGTAGCGTAGCCCCCGAGTGTTTTGCTTCTTCGGGTGATCCTTTGGGGAATTTTCGCTTGATGGATGGCATGCAGATCTGTTCGAGGAACACACCTGGTGGCACCTTTGCACAAGTGGAGCCAATGTTGGCGAGTCTATCGGCCTCCTCGTTGCTCTCTCTTCCAACGTGCCGAAGTTCGCAGCCGTCGAATTCTCCTTCGAGTGCGTTGTATAGCGCGCGGTACGCGATCATGTTTTCGGCGTGTGCGTCGCACTCATTCATCGTTTGCTGTACGACAAGGTTGGAGTCACCGTAGATGACCAGGCGCGTTGCGCCACATATTTTTGCCATCTTCATGCCATGGATGAGGGCTTCGTATTCGGCCTCGTTGTTGGAGGCTCTGAATTTCATCCGAAGAATGTACTTCATTTTGTCACCTTGCGGGGAGGTCAGTATGACTCCTGCCCCTGCTCCTGCTTCGCGCTTGGAGCCGACGAAATGCATTGTCCAGGACTATGACATATCTGGGGTGTCAGGCAGCTGCAGCTCCATCCAGTGTACCAGGAAGTCTGGAAGGACTTGATATTTGATTGCGTGTCGCTTCCGGTAGATGATGTCCAGGGGTGATAGTTCAATGCCCCACAGGGCCACGCGTCCTGTGGCCTCTGGGTTATTCAGGATGCTGTTTAGGGGTGCCTCGTTGACGACCATCACCTGATGCTCCTGGAAGTAGTGGCTCAGTCGTTGAGCCGTCATGAACACGCCGTAGGCCAGCTTCTGGTAGTGCGGGTACCGCTGTTTTGTTGGAGTGAGAACCTCGCTGAGGTAGTAAATTGGGCGTTGTACCCCGTGGGTCTTGCCTTCTTCGGGTTGTTCGACCACGAGTACTGTGCTGACCACCTGGTGTGTGGCTGCTATGTACAGCAACAGGGGCTCGCGCTCTTTTGGCGTGACCAAAACGGGCGAGGTGGAGAGGAGCCGCTTGAGGCTTTCGAATGCGTCGTTGGCTTCTGGTGTCCACTTGAACTTGTCTGCCTTGCGCAGCAGCTGGTAAAATGGTAGGGCCTTCTCGCCCATGCGGCTGATGAACCTGCTTAGTGCCGCTACTCGCCCTGCGAGCTGCTAAACGCCCTTGAGGTTTTTCGGCTTCTCCATTGTCATGATAGCTTTGATTTTCTTCGGGTTCGCTTTGATCCCTCGTTGAGAGATGAAGTACCCGAGCAGCTAACCCGAGGGGACGCCGAAGGCGCACTTTTCTGGATTGAGCTTGATCCTGTAGCGATCAAGGTTGTCGAACGTCTCGCGGAGATCGTCGATAAGTGTTCTTGCCTCCTTGGTTTTTATGACTATGTCGTCGACATAGACTTGGACGTTGCGACCGATCTGGTCCTTGAGGCAGGCCTGCATGCATCGCTGGTACGTGGCACCCGCGTTCTTTAGCCCGAAGGTCATTTTGTTGTAGCAGAATACTCCGAACGGTGTGATGAACGCCGTTTTCTCTTGATCTTCGACCTTGAGTCGAATCTAGTTATAGCCTGAGTAGGCGTCGAGGAAGCAGATCTTCTCACAACCTGCAGTCAAATCGATGATCCGGTCGATCCGAGGTAGAGGGAAGTGGTCCTTTGGGCAGTGTTTATTTAGTGACGTGAAGTCCATGCACATCCGCAGGATGTCCGTGTCCTTCTTCGGGACCATCACCGTATTTGCCAGCCACTCGCTTTCCTTGATTTCCCGGATGAAGTCTGCTGCGAGTAATCTGTTGATCTCCTTGCCGATAGCTTTGGCTTGTGGCTCCGACAGTCTTCGGATAGACTGCTTGACTGGCTTGGTGTTTGGGAAGACATTGAGTGCGTGCTCGGCGAATTCCCTGGGAACTCCTGGCATGTCCGTAGGACACCAGGCGAATATTTCCCAGCGCTCACGGAGGAATTCGACGAGCGCGCCTTCCTATGCGGTGCTGAGGTCGTTGGCGATCAGCGCCGTCTTGGAGGCGTCTATCGGATGGACCTGCACTTTCTTAGTGTTGACGGTGGATTCGAAGGACATGTCGGGTGTGTTCTGCCTTGTGACTGGGGGTAGCCCATTGTCCGTCACCTCGCGGAGCCTTACGAGCTCGTCTTGCATGCCGAAGGACTGGGAGATTTTGTTGAAATCCCTGTCGCATTGGTCCGATCGGGTGAAGCTCCCGTGGACTGTGATGACGCCCCTTGGTCCTGGCATCTTGAGTAGTAGGTATGCGTAGTGTGGGACGGCCAGGAACCTTGCGAATGCTACACGTCCCAGGATGGCATGGTATTGCGACGGCCAGTCCACCACTTCGAATTCTAGGCGCTCCTGCCGAAAGTTGTCCGGCTTCCCGAAGATGACGTCGAGCCCTATTTTGCCCAGGGGGAAGATGCCCTTCCCTAGGACAATGTCGTGGAACGTTGTGTCTGATTGTTCGAGGCTGCATTGCGGGATCCGCATAGCTGCTAGAGTGCTTGCGAACATTAGGTTGATGCCGCTGCCGCCATCCATGAAGATGCGACTCATCTCGAAGCCTCCGATCTGCGCCTACAGCACCAGGGCAGCATGACCTGGGCGAGGGATCTGGCAAGGGTGATCCGTGCGAGTGAATGTGATGCAGGACTCCGATCCGCTGAGGTACTCAGGGATTGCAGGCGGAGTTGCCACGGCCAAGTTGATTTGTCGGGTGATTTTCTTCTGCACCCTATTTGTGGGGCGTCCCTTCTGTATCATATTGAGTGCTCCTTTTGGTGGGGGGTATGCGACCCCGGCGTTGTTTTGCGCTGGTGCGACTGTGTGGCATCCCGCAAAACCACTACTAGAAAATCGCGTTGTTTTTGTGCGCTGCATCGTCATCTTCATGCATTGTTTGTCTGAAAACTATTTTCGAAACGCCTAGTTTTACTTTCTAAATAACCCCCGTCTTTATTTCAAATTAAAACATCGGTTTGTTCAGATCTTTTATTTTTCTAAAAAGTATTTACAAAATGTTTTAGAAATAAAATTAACCATAAAAAGTTTTGTTCGGGGAGGCAGTCCGATCGGTCAGGCCAGAGGCCCAATCGGACCAGACTACCTACTACCCGGCCCAAAAGAAAATCATAGCCAAAAATATCTAAACCTTTTCCTACCCAATCCTAGTCTACCCAAACCCCTCCACCTCACCCCAACCTATCCTATGTCGCCACCTCACCTCTCCCAAATCCCCACCAATATCCACCGCCACTCACCTCCCTCCCTCTCCCCACCTGCCCTCACACACGCCACACACACGCAGCACACACACATGCCCCTCCCTGACCCCTTCCCCCCACCAACTCCCTGGCCCCACCCTGCATCGGTCCTCTCGCGTGGCCCCACGTGATCCCGACCCAGCGCTCGCAAGCCTCGCCCCTCTCGCTTTCTTCCTCACCCCGCAAGCGGCCGACCTCACCAACCACCCGCCGCCGTCCCTCTCTCTTCCCCGTTCGCTCACCCGCGCTGACGCGCCTCTCAGGCGCGGCGACACCACGTCGACCGCCTCTCCCCGAGCACGCCAGAGCCGCTCCCTCCCGTCTATTCCCGCCGCCGCACCTGCGAGCAGCCCCGCCACCGGAGCTTTCCTCTGCTCGACCCCCGTGGCATCCTCCGCCCCGTCGCCGACGCAACCTCCCCGTCGGCCTCCTCCTCGCCGGACGCCCGCGACCGCCTTGCCGCCTTTCCCTCCTCGGCGCCGGCCTCCTCCGCCCCGTCGCCGACGCACCCTCCCCATCGGCCTCCTCCTCGCCGGACGCCCGCGACCGCCTCGCCTTCCCTCCCCCACCTCCGGCGAATCTCCGGATGCCCGCCGTCGCCAAGGCAACCTCCTCCTCCATCTCCTGGACGCTCGCCCCTGAGCTCTACCATGCCGCCTCTTTCTGGCCGGTGAGCACCTCTCCTCCACGACTCTCGCGCGCCCCTGGAGCTCCGGCGTCGTCCGTAGGCCCCTGCGTGCTATCCTCCGGCCGACCTTCCCCTTCTCGAGGGCGACCTCCTCTGTCCCTCACCGCCGCTGCGCTGTTTTTCCCGAAGTCGCCAGGTGCCCTGCCATCACGGGTCGCCCGCCACCGCCTCATCCTATTTGCAGAGCCCAGTTTGTAAGATGTTCAGTACATCGCGCCTCGTGAGTTTGGAAACCAAGTCCAACAACGTGCTGCTCAGTTTTGGGGGCTCCTGAGTTTTCCTCTGCCTCGGTTTCTCCAGGTTTGCACCGATCCCAAACACCGTGAACCGGCACCGAGTGGAGGAAACACCAAGATAGGACCGGAGAACCCCCCCCCCCGAAACTCGAACATCGTCGACATGGAGCCGATGGCCAAGACCTGTAGACATCTTCTTCACAGGACCGGTGACGCCGAGACCTTGAAGACTTCAATCCACGGATCTCGAAGGCTGATCCTACCGAAGACCGAACCCGGCACGCCAAGTTCTTCCTCTCGGATCCGAGGACACCGAGACCCCGGAGCGACAAGTACTCCTTCCCGGATGCCAAGGTCACCGACACGGAACGGCAAGACCACCTTCCCGCACCGATGCCGACGACGTCGCACGCCAAGTTCTTCTTCCCGAACGCCAAGACCGACATGATACGACGACCCGACAAGACCTTCGTGACGACAAGATCGGCACCGACTAGGGTGGATCCGATGTGCCCCCGACGCCAACCAAGTCCTTCTTCCCGGATGCGACAAGACCTACTCCGTTGTCCGAGAATGTTCTGCCGAGACCGATCCCGTCGAACCCTGAACCCTGAGACCGAACCCCGAACCCCGGAACCAAGATCTTCGACCCTAATGTGTGACCCCTTTCTAAGACCCTATTTTATAATATGGTACTTATCACATGTTGCATATCAAATTGTTCATCTCGCATGCATATCATGTGGGTTTGGGGCATTTTGCCAATTCACCTCATAATTAAATATGGGATCCTTATGCGGGCAAATCTAGTCGTATATTGGTCCCATTTAAATTTGTGTAACGAACCGATGCCATGCTTTGCCTTATTAATTCAACATTTAATTTGCGGGGTAGGTAAATAACATGAACCACCTAAATATTTGTCGGGAACCTGGTTCCGCTTAATATGACCTAATTGCATCGCATCCTTGCCATGTCATATATCATACATGCATCATGCCCGGCCTTCTTTCGTAATCTTAAATAGTGCATCCGGTGTTTCTTCTAGTGTTTGCTTCTTCGCGGATTAGGCCGATGAGTTTATGCGAGTGTCGACCCGATCTTCGGATGAATCTTCGGCAATGTTTTCAGGCGAGCATCTCCCCCTTTCTACCTATCTTGCTTTTATAGTATTTATTCCCTCCTGTTGATCTATTGCTATCTGTGTTGCGATGCTCTAGTTTTCGTACCCGTGATATCCCTTGCAGCCTTATATTGCCTGGGACACCTCCTATTACCTGTTGTTTGGTAGATAGTTGGACCTGCGCATCGTAGTCGCTTGCTCAAGTGCTGTTGCGTGTCGTCAAGTACCACAGTTGTTGGAGTATTGCCGTGTGTTTATTATTGGAGATGATCAAGACTTTAATTACTGTTTAACAACTAAAATTGAAGTAGGTAAGCAGAGGCACAGGTGGGCAATAGATGTTATTTGGTTGTTAACCGTCCATTTGTGTCCCGTAGGACCCCGAGTACTTGATACCTGTTCCTTGAATATTCGCGCTATCCACATCCGGGAGGATTATGGGACCCCCCTGAGCCAGAGCTTGATTCATTCTTATTTCTTGGGGCCACAAACTAGTTTGAGGTTTTATTTACTATCCTGTACTTATGCCATGCTTTACTGCTTTATTTACGATTGTGCGAGGAGCACCTGTACTGTTTAGGACCGTGACCCGTTTACGCGGTATCGACAAGCCCAGTTTTGGGTTCCCAGTCGTTTACAGCCGGCCCCACAAACCTTGAGTCCGTCTCGAAGTCAGCTAACTTCGTTGCGGGTATACTTAATGGGGTGGCCCCCTGAAATATTTCTGAATCTGGTGATTGCTTTGTCGTGAAGACCTCGTTGGGTTTTGATTTGGTTTTTCCGAGGTTGATCGAGTGTGTGTTGCTATTTGTGCACCCCTGCAGGGTAAAACTTTCTGAAAGCCGTGTCCCGCGGTTATGGACGACTTGGAGCACAGTATCTCGATCATAGACAACTATAACTAAAGTAGTGCTATAAATTTGACTTTATAATGACTAGTAATCAGCTTCACTATAATGGAATGGCTAAATAAAATTGCCAACAATTGCTTGTTTGGGTTGTCGCTTGCTACCATTGTATCTGACTAGTAAGTATTGCAACTATAACGGAATGGCTAAATAAAAGTACCAACAACTGCTGGGTTTTGGGTTATCTCATGCTAATTGTATCTGACTAGTAAGTGTCGCAACTACAACGGGCTGGTTAACTAAAAGTACCCACTGCTTATTTTATCAGGATGACTATCTATACTTGACTAGTAATTGCTGCAACGATAACTGAATAAATAAAACTGCCAACTGTGTGAGTTCCTCGGTTGACTTCCTCGTTTGGTCTCGAGGGGGAAACACCAGGATGGGTTTGTTTGATGGTAGTATCAGGTTGGTTCCGAATAGGTCTTTCTTATCTCTCTCTGATAGCCGACCGTTGTATCGAGTCTCTATAGGTTGTTTAGTGCATGTTGCCGCTGCCGCTTCAGTCCACCATACCTATGTAGGCGAGGACCGCCGAATTCTAGCCTCGCCGTGTACTGGCCTCAGTACTGACCACTCTCTCTTTTTCCTTTGCCCTTTGTCGGCACCCCTTTTTGTTTAAGCAGGTTTTGAGATCGACGTCGTTAGCAGGGTTACCCTTCCGGCTTGGCCTGGGCAGGGTTATGGACGCCATTGGTTATTCTTCAGGGCTCTTAGCCCCATTTGCATCTTGTCCGTAGCTGGACGCTCTATCGTTTCAAGGTGATTTGGATCTTTGTTCTGTATATCTGTGTTCTTGACTCATGGAGTCGTGTTATATATATATTTGTTCTGTGGGTCCCATCGAGGACTGTTGTGTAATGTTATTACTTCGTTTTCCACCCGCACGAAAGTGCCTGGTGGGCACCTTTGAATCGTTTCTATGCGGGTTTGGCGGGAAGCGCTGAAACTTGCATAGGGTCGATTCTGAGGGTGTTACAGAGTGGTATCAGAGCTCAGCAGTTACGATACCCCACAAGTCCAGCCTGTAGGATAACCTAGCTAACGGCCGAAGTAGAGTGTCAAAACTATTTTTGAAAATCGGTTGGATAGTTCTGATTAGGTCTGATTTTACTCCTTACCCCTCTGCTGCTCTCCTCTCACCTCTGCGTGTTTTGAATCCGCTCTCTTCTCCCTCTTCGAGTCCAGGATTTCTCGTGGTTGGGTTCCATCGTACCTTCAGGGTTTCACTTCCTCTTTTGGTAACGGTGTTGCTACATCTGGTCTTCATGCTATCCGAGGAATCCTTCGTCTGGTGGACTTCTCTTTGCTCCTCCTTGTGCCTTACGGTGTTTTTCCGATGCGACGACATCATCTACGCCAGATACGATGCAGAGTCTGCATCACTCCTCTGTTTCCGAACCTCGCGTGTCGAGATCTACAATCTGAATTCTGAGAGTTGGTTGCATAATTTCCTATTCATGTGCAGAGTAATGCTTTGGGTGCGCGATGGACTGATCACCATCAGACTACTCTTATCATTCGCTCTTGCACATTGAATGGTGAATCCTTGCAGTTATACTCCTTCCGCGGAAGTTAGAGGTGGCTTTACCCTTTTGAGACCTTTACCTTCATCTTTGTTTCTCCGGAGGGTTCTCTCGATGAATGGGGAACAATCCTTGTTGGTGGTGTCGCCTTTTTCAAGCTGAAGAAAGAACCATTGTTAGTGGTGTCGCGAGGGTCTTCACGAAGCGCGAAGGATCAGATCGTCGGCCTCCTTCCCGGTACCATGAGGCGGATCTCGAGGGCGAGATCCATTGTTAGTGGTGTCGAATTGTGGCAACCCGCAAAACCACTACTAGAAAATCGCGTTGTTTTTGTGCGATGCATCGTCATCATCATGCATTGTTTGTCTGAAAACTATTTTCGAAATGCCTAGTTTTATTTTCTAAATAACCCCCGTCTTTATTTCAAATTAAAACATCGGTCTGTTCAGATCTTTTATTTGTCTACAAAGTATTTACAAAATGTTTTAGAAATAAAATTAACCATAAAAAGTTTTGTTCGGGGAGGCAGTCCGATCGGTCAGGCCAGAGGCCCAACCGGACCAGACTACCTACTACCCGGCCCAAAAGAAAATCATAGCCAAAAATATCTAAACCTTTTCCTACCCAATCCTAGTCTACCCAAACCCCTCCACCTCACCCCAACCTATCCTATGTCGCCACCTCACCTCTCCCCAAATCCCCACCAATATCCACCCGCCACCTCACCTCCCTCCCTCTCCCCACCTGCCCTCACACACGCCACACACGTGCAGCACACACACATGCCCCTCCCTGACCCCTTCCCCCCACCAACTCCCTGGCCCACCCTGCATCGGTCCTCTCGCGTGGCCCCACGCGAGCCCGACCCAGCACTCGCAAGCCCCGCCCCTCTCTCTTTCTTCCTCACCCCGCAAGCGGCCGACCTCACCAACCACCCGTCGCCGTCCCTCTCTCTTCCCCGTTCTCTCACCCGCGCTGACGTGCCTCTCAGGCGCGGCGACACCACGTCGACCGCCTCTCCCCGAGCACGCCAGCGCCGCTCCCCCCCGTCTATTCCCGCCGCCGCACCTGCGAGCAGCCCCGCCACTGGAGCTTTCCTCTGCTCGACCCCCGCGGCCTCCTCCGCCCCGTCGCCGACGCAACCTCCCCGTCGGCCTCCTCCTCGCCGGACGCCCGCGACCGCCTTGCCGCCTTTCCCTCCTCGGCGCCGGCCTCCTCCGCCCCGTCGCCGACGCACCCTCCCCGTCGACTCCTCCTCGCCGGACGCCCGCGACCGCCTCACCTTCCCTCCCCCACCTCCGGCGAATCTCCGGCCGCCCGCCGTCGCCAAGGCCACCTCCTCCTCCATCTCCTGGACGCTCTCCCCTGAGCTCTACCATGCCGCCTCTTTCTGGCCGGTGAGCACCTCTCCTCCACGACTCTCGCGCGCCCCTGGAGCTCCGGCGTCGTCCGTAGGCCCCTGCGTGCTATCCTCCGGCCGACCTTCCCCTTCTCGAGGGCGACCTCCTCTGTCCCTCACCGCCGCTGCGCTGTTTTTCCCGAAGTCGCCAGGTGCCCTGCCATCACGGGTCGCCCGCCACCGCCTCATCCTATTTGCAGAGCCCAGTTTGTAAGATGTTCATTACATCGCGCCTCGTGAGTTTGGAAACCAAGTCCAACAACGTGCTGCTCAGTTTTGGGGGCTCCTGAGTTTTCCTCTGCCTCGGTTTCTCCAGGTTTGCACCGATCCCAAACACCGTGAACCGGCACCGAGTGGAGGAAACACCAAGATAGGACCGGAGAACCCCCCCCCCCCCCGAAACTCGAACATCGTCGACATGGAGCCGATGGCCAAGACCTGTAGACATCTTCTTCACAGGACCGGTGACGCCGAGACCTTGAAGACTTCAATCCACGGATCTCGAAGGCTGATCCTACCGAAGACCGAACCCGGCACGCCAAGTTCTTCCTCTCGGATCCGAGGACACCGAGACCCCGGAGCGACAAGTACTCCTTCCCGGATGCCAAGGTCACCGACACGGAACGGCAAGACCACCTTCCCGCACCGATGCCGACGACGTCGCACGCCAAGTTCTTCTTCCCGAACGCCAAGACCGACATGATACGACGACCCGACAAGACCTTCGTGACGACAAGATCGGCACCGACTAGGGTGGATCCGATGTGCCCCCGACGCCAACCAAGTCCTTCTTCCCGGATGCGACAAGACCTACTCCGTTGTCCGAGAATGTTCTGCCGAGACCGATCCCGTCGAACCCTGAACCCTGAGACCGAACCCCGAACCCCGGAACCAAGATCTTCGACCCTAATGTGTGACCCCTTTCTAAGACCCTATTTTATAATATGGTACTTATCACATGTTGCATATCAAATTGTTCATCTCGCATGCATATCATGTGGGTTTGGGGCATTTTGCCAATTCACCTCATAATTAAATATGGGATCCTTATGCGGGCAAATCTAGTCGTATATTGGTCCCATTTAAATTTGTGTAACGAACCGATGCCATGCTTTGCCTTATTAATTCAACATTTAATTTGCGGGGTAGGTAAATAACATGAACCACCTAAATATTTGTCGGGAACCTGGTTCCGCTTAATATGACCTAATTGCATCGCATCCTTGCCATGTTGTAACACCCTCAGAATCGACCCTATGCAAGTTTTAGCGAAACCCACCAAACCCGCATAGAAACGATTCAAAGGTGCCCACCAGGCACTTTCGTGCGGGTGGAAAACGAAGTAATAACATTACACAACAGTCCTCGATGGGACCCACAGAACAGATATATGTAACAGCGACTCCATGAGTCAAGAATACAGATATAATATACAAAGATCCAAATCACCTGGAAGAAGATAGAGCATCCAGCTATGGACAAGATGCAAATGGGGCTAAGAGCCCTGAAGAATAACCAATGGCGTCCATAACCCTGCCCAGGCCAAGCCGGAAGGGTAACCCTGCTAACGACGTCGATCTCAAAACCTGCTTAAACAAAAGGGGTGCCGACAAAGGGCAAAGGAAAAAGAGGAGCGTCGGTACTGAGGCCAGTACACGTCGAGACTAGAATTCGGCGGTCCTCGCCTACATAGGTATGGTGGACTGAAGCGGCAGCGGCAGCATGCACTAAACAACCTATAGAGACTCGGTACAACTGGCGGCTATCAGAGAGGGGTAAGAAAGACCTATTCGGATCCAACCTGATACTATCATCAAACAAACCCATCCTGGCGTTTCCCCCTCGAGACCATCGAGGAAGTCAACCGAGGAACTCACACAGTTGGCAGTTTTATTTATTCAGTTATCGTTGCAGCAATTACTAGTCAGGTGTAGATAATCATCCTGATAAAATAAAGCAGTGGCCACTTTTAATTAACCATTCCGTTGTAGTTGCGACACTTACTAGGCAAATACAATTAACATGAGATAACCCAAAAACCCAGCAGTTGTTGGTACTTTTATTCAGCCATTCTGTTGTAGTTGCAATACTTACTAGTCAGGTACAATGGTCGCAAGCGACCACACAAGCAAGCACTTGTTGGCAGTTTTAGTTAGCCATTCCGTTGTAGTTGAAGCTGATTACTAGTCATGTCAGATACAAGTCAATTGATAACAGTAAACTTTAGTTATAGTTGTCTATGATCGAGATACTGTGCTCCAAGTCGTCCATAACCGCGGACACGGCTTTCAGAAAGTTTTAACCCGGCCGGGGTGCACAAATAGCAACACACACACGATCGACCTCGGAAAAACCAAATCAAAACCCAACGAGGCTTTCACGACAGAGCAATCACAAGATTCAGAAATATTTCAGGGGGCCACCCCTTAAAGTAGACCCGCAACGAAGCCGGCCGGCTCCGAGACGGACTTAAGGTTGTGGGGACGGCTGTGAACGACTGGGAACCCGAAAGTGTGGCTGGGCTTGTCGACACCGCGGAATCGTGCCACGATCCTAAACAGTACAGTGTGCTCCTCGCACAAACGTAAATACAGTAATAAAGCATGGCATAAGTACAGGATAGTAACAAAACCTCAAACTAGTTTGTGGCCCCAAGAAATAAGACGGAATCAAGCTCTGGCTAAGGGGGGTCCCATAATTCCCCGTATGTGGATAGCGCGATAAATCAAGGAACAGGTATCAAGTACTCGGGGTCCTACGGGACACAAGTGGGCGTTCGGAAACCAAATGTTATCTATCACCCACCGATGCCTCTGCTTACTTCAATTTTAGTTGTTAAACAGGAATTAAAGTGAACGATAAGTAAAACTATGATCATCTCCAACATCAACATGCGGCAATACTCCAACAACTGTGGTACTGGACGACACGCAACAGCAATATAGCAAGCGACTACGACGCGCAAGTCCAACTATCTACCAAACAACAGGCAATAGGATGTGTCCAAGGCAATATAGGGCTGCACGGAATATCACAGGTGCGGAAACTAGAGCATCGCAACACAGATAGCAATAGATCAACGGGAGGGAATAAATACTATAAAAGTAAGATAGGTAGAAAGGGGGGGATGCTCGCCTGAAAACATTGTCGAAGAGTTCAACCGAAGATCGGGGCGAAGCTCACATCAACTCAACGGCCTTATCCGCGAAGAAGCAAAACGCTAGAATAAACACCGGATGCAATATTTAATACAACGGCAGAAGATCGGGCATGATGCATGTATGATGTATGACATGGCAAGGGTGCAATGCGATTAGGTCATATTAAGCGGAACCGGGGTCCCGACAATTAATTAAATGGTTCATGTTATTTAACTACCCCGCAATTTATATGTTGTTTTAACATGGCAAGATATGGTACCGGTTCGATGCACAAATTTAAATGAGGCCAATATGAGACTAGATTTGCCCGCATATGGGCCCCATATTTAATTATTAGGTGAATCGGCGTAAGGCCCCCAAACCACATGATGTGCATGCGAGATGAATGATTTAATATGCAACAATTGTATTATATTATAAAATAGGGTTTCGGGAAGGGGTTCACACATTAGAGGGTCTCGACGAACTTGGGGTTCCGGGGTTCGGGGTCGGTCTCAGGGTCCAGGGTTCGACGGGATCGGCGGGAGCGGATACCGACGGAGAACTTGTCGTTCAGGGTCTCGGTGTCCGGGGTGAAGCACTTGTCGTTCCATGGCGATCTTGGCGGCTCGGAGGGGTTCGAGGAAATGGAACGGTCTTCAAATTCCGTGAGGGAGATCATGGCGTCGGTGTGGTCGATCATGTCGGTTCCACGGTTTCGGTCTTCGGGACCCAGGAAGGAGGCCTTCGGATCCTCGGGTCCGTGACGGAGTACTTGGCGTCCGCGAGGGAGTACTTGGTTCGGCGTTGGGGCGCATTGGGTCCGCCCTGGTCGATGTCGTTCTTGTCGCATTTGCGGTCTTCGGGTCATGTCGACGGTCACGACGTCCGGAAGACGATCTTGGCGGTCTAGGAGAAGCTCTTGTGGTTCCGCGTCGGCGGCCTTCGGGTTCCGGGAAGACGAGCTTGTCGGCCTTGGGTCCGGGTAGGCGATCTTCTTGTTCATGTAGGGGAACTTGAGGTCTCTCGCGGCTTCGATTATTGTGTTGGTGCCGTCCCTGGCGTGCATGCTCTGGTTGGAACAGCAGGTGGACGCAGACGCGCAGGCAGAGCACTGGCCGATGCGGGGCCCACCTAGACGGCCCCGGACCAGGACGGCAGGGAGACTTGCAAGGGTGGAACATGGCGGTCGAGGCAGCGGCACGACGGAACAACGGCGAGGTTGGCGTGGGGTCCTGCAAGGCGGGGCCACGTCGCTGGCAGAGGGCGGCAGGGAGGCTTGCAGAGGAGGACGCGGGAAGAGCTGAGGAAGGCCGGCGGTTGGGGCGTCCTGCGGGAGGCGGAGGCAGAGGCGGCCGGCGAGGAAGCCGTCGGGGAGGGGCGAGTGCGGCACGGGGCAGGCGGCTCGACGGGGAGGCCGCGCAGGGGCACCGTCACGGGGTCGCGCACAGGGCCCACGCGGAGCGGAGGTTGGCGGCGGGAGACGCTGGGGCTCGTGCAGGCGGTGCGGGCTCGGTGACGTGGCGAGGAGGGGGCGTGGCCGACGCGTCTCGGCCGGCGCTCGGAGGGACGGGCGCGCGGCGGACGCGGGCGAGCCCGGGGCGGAGCCGGAGGGGCGGGCGAACGCGGGCGGCGAGGACGGAGGGGAGGCGCGGGCGCGGAGGTCCTGGGCGAGCGGCGGCGCGCTGGAGGCGGCGAGGAGAGTTGGCGGGCGCGGGGAGGCGCGACCACGGCCGGGGGCCGGCGCCGGAGAGGGCAGGGCGCGTGCGGGAGGGAGAGGTCGCGTGGGGGAGAGGGCGCTGCGAGTGGGCCGGGGTCTGGGGCCAGGCTGGGGTCAGAGATAGGTGGGGTCGGGGGACAGGGGCCACGCGGTGGGGCCCGCGCGACAGGGAGTGGAGTGGGGTGGTTGTCTGCTGGCCGGCTGCGTGCGTGTGTGGTGTGTGTGAGAGGGTTGGGGAGAGTGGGGAGAGAGAGAGGGGGGTTGGCTGGTGGGATGATGTGGCAGAGTGTGAGTGGTGGGGAAGAGAGGAGAGGTGAGGTGGCGCGCTATGATTGGAGGGGGTGAGGTGGAGGCAGGGTGGTTAGGATAGGTTTGAGTGAACTTAGGATTTAGAGGGGCGGGTTAGGTGGACCGATTTAATCTGGGGTGGTCGTTCGGGTCGATTCGGCCCGTTCGACTTCCCCACTAAAAAATAATTTAATATTTTATTTACTTTGAATGGACCGTTTGCAAACCGTGGTTAATCAAACAAAATATTCCGGAGTCCCGATTTTGGTTTTGAATTAAAGACGTGGCGTTTAGAAAACAAAACCAGGCTTTTCAAAAATAGTTTTATGCAAGCAAATGCAAGATGATGACGATGCTCAAATGCAATGTGGCATGATGACATGAGCATGCGGTCATGATGATGCAATGCACAAAAACAACGCGATTTTCTAGTAGTGGTTTTGCGGGATGCCACACATGTCATACATCATACATGCATCATGCCCGGTCTTCTGTCGTAATCTTAAATAGTGCATCCAGTGTTTCTTCTAGTGTTTGCTTCTTCGCGGATTAGGCCGATGAGTTGATGCGAGTGTCGACCCGATCTTCGGATGAATCTTCGGCAATGTTTTCAGGCGAGCATCTCCCCCTTTCTACCTATCTTGCTTTTATAGTATTTATTCCCTCCTGTTGATCTATTGCTATCTGTGTTGCGATGCTCTAGTTTTCGTACCCGTGATATCCCTTGCAGCCTTATATTGCCTGGGACACCTCCTATTACCTGTTGTTTGGTAGATAGTTGGACCTGCGCGTCGTAGTCGCTTGCTCAAGTGCTGTTGCGTGTCGTCAAGTACCACATTTGTTGGAGTATTGCCGTGTGTTTATTATTGGAGATGATCAAGACTTTAATTACTGTTTAACAACTAAAATTGAAGTAGGTAAGCAGAGGCACAGGTGGGCAATAGATGTTATTTGGTTGTTAACCGTCCACTTGTGTCCCGTAGGACCCCGAGTACTTGATACATGTTCCTTGAATATTCGCGCTATCCACATCCGGGAGGATTATGGGACCCCCCTGAGCCAGAGCTTGATTCATTCTTATTTCTTGGGGCCACAAACTAGTTTGAGGTTTTATTTACTATCCTGTACTTATGCCATGCTTTACTGCTTTATTTACGATTGTCCGAGGAGCACCTGTACTGTTTAGGATCGTGACCCGTTTACGCGGTATCGACAAGCCCAGTTTTGGGTTCCCAGTCGTTTACAGCCAGCCCCACAAACCTTGAGTCCGCCTCGAAGTCAGCTAACTTCGTTGCGGGTATACTTAATGGGGTGGCCCCCTGAAATATTTCTGAATCTAGTGATTGCTTTGTCGTGAAGACCTCGTTGGGTTTTGATTTGGTTTTTCCGAGGTTGATCGAGTGTGTGTTGCTATTTGTGCACCCCTGCAGGGTAAAACTTTCTGAAAGCCGTGTCCGCGGTTATGGACGACTTGAAGCACAGTATCTCGATCATAGACAACTATAACTAAAGTAGTGCTATAAATTTGACTTTATAATGACTAGTAATCAGATTCACTATAATGGAATGGCTAAATAAAATTGCCAACAATTGCTTGTTTGGGTTGTCGCTTGCTACCATTGTATCTGACTAGTAAGTATTGCAACTATAACGGAATGGCTAAATAAAAGTACCAACAACTGCTGGGTTTTGGGTTATCTCATGCTAATTGTATCTGACTAGTAAGTGTCGCAACTACAACGGGCTGGTTAACTAAAAGTACCCACTGCTTATTTTATCAGGATGACTATCTATACTTGACTAGTAATTGCTGCAACGATAACTGAATAAATAAAACTGCCAACTGTGTGAGTTCCTCGGTTGACTTCCTCGTTTGGTCTCAAGGGGGAAACACCAGGATGGGTTTGTTTGATGGTAGTATCAGGTTGGTTCCGAATAGGTCTTTCTTATCTCTCTCTGATAGCCGACCGTTGTATCGAGTCTCTATAGGTTGTTTAGTGCATGCTGCCGCTGCCACTTCAGTCCACCATACCTATGTAGGCGAGGACCGCCGAATTCTAGCCTCGCCGTGTACTGGCTTCAGTACTGACCGCTCTCTCTTTTTCCTTTGCCCTTTGTCGGCACCCCTTTTTGTTTAAGCAGGTTTTGAGATCGATGTCGTTAGCAGGGTTACCCTTCCGGCTTGGCCTGGGCAGGGTTATGGACGCCATTGGTTATTCTTCAGGGCTCTTAGCCCCATTTGCATCTTGTCCGTAGCTGGACGCTCTATCGTTTCAAGGTGATTTGGATCTTTGTTCTGTATATCTGTGTTCTTGACTCATGGAGTCGTGTTGTATATATATCTGTTCTGTGGGTCCCATCGAGGACTATTGTGTAATGTTATTACTTCGTTTTCCACCCGCACGAAAGTGCCTGGTGGGCACCTTTGAATCGTTTCTATGCGGGTTTGGCGGGAAGCGCTGAAACTTGCATAGGGTCGATTCTGAGGGTGTTACAGACTGGTTGATTTGGGCCTCCAATAGGCGGCGGTGGAGGAGCTCCGTGTGCTATTTCACCTGGCGCAGGTGTGTTTCCGAACGCAGGGATTGGAGCTTGTTGCCTCATCTGCACCATGCCTTCACTGAGTTTCTGGAACTCGCGGCAGTCCTTAATCATGTGGCTAGCTTTCTTTTTGCCATCTTGTTTGTCGATGTAGAAGTGGATGGTGCATGGACCCAAAAGTTTGTCGAATGCTGAGGGTCCGTTCTCGCGGTCGCGGCGTTGCCACGACTGCGTTGGTCGTCCGTTGTCGCGGAAGTTTCCGCTGCAGTATCCTCCGCTGTTGCGGTTGTTGTCATTACGGCGGTCGGCGTAGCCGGCTGCGACCATGTCAAGTCCGTCGCGGTCCTCGTAGACGCGCGATCTCCTCTTGCTGCGGCGTTCGCGTCTTCGGCCGTAGTCGTCCTCTTCATCTGATTGCGCCCGCTGGATGCAATCTTCGCCGTCTGCCCAACTGTTGGCGATTTCCATGAGCTGGTCGAGTGTCTTGGGCTTTACACGTCCAAGTTTCTCCTTGAAGTCTGGGCGTTTGACGTCGTCCCTGAAGGCGTCGATGGCCCGCTCTTCGGAGATGTGTGCTGCGGAGTTCTTGGTTGTAGACCAGCGTAGTATGTACGAGCGAATAGATTCACCCGTTCTCTGAGTGCAGGCTCGCAATTCTTCAATTGAGGCGGGCCTCTTGCTGGTGCCTTTGAAGTTTCGGATGAAGCTGTAAGCGAGCTCCTCCCAGCTTCGGATGGATCCTGATGATAGGCTGCTAAGCCAGACCCGCGCTACGCCTATTAGCTGCAGATGAAGGCATTGCATGGCGGTTTCTTTGTTGCCTCCGTGAAGCTTGACGGATGACAGATGGTCACTGAGCCAGGACTTTGGATCTTGCGTGCCGTTGAACTTCGGAGTATCCGAAGGAAGCTTGAAGTTGCGTGGCATCTGTGTTCGCCGGACGGATATGCTGAAGCATCGAGCCCCGCAGAGTTCTCCTTCGTCTTCATCCATCTCAGATTCAGACGAGCATGCGCATTTAGCGCGTGCTTTATCGATCTTGCGCTGTGTAATCTTGTCTCTGGCGTCGTAGTCGCTTTTATGGCGGTGCGAGCTCTTCTTCCTTCGAGGAAGATCGTGCTCCTCTTCCTCTTCGGATGAGGGGGTGGGACTCCGGTCGCGCCTGGCCGGAGCTTTCTTCTTTGGTTCCGCAGGAGCGTCTTCGTGGAGCGCAGCTCCAATTAGTCCTAGTCCGGTGAGTGCGGACCTATGCATGGCCCTTTTCGGGTCCCCCTCCGGAGGTGGGTGAGCCGCGAGATACGCAGTGGCTGCCATGATCGCAGCTTGTGGCGTCTTCGGGATGATGTTGCCGTCAGCGTCCATATCCATGAACGATGTATGGAGAGTTCGGGTCACGTCACGCCGCTCCTTGGGGTCCATGTTTTCCACCCGAGAGCGGTGCTTGTTTCCCTGATTTCTGTTTGTGCTAGAGCCGGGTCCCATGGCGGAGAGCGCAGCTCGTCGCGCACTGGACTCAGAGGCTGCTTGCTTGCGTTTGTCGAGCGTCTCCTGCATCTTGACTTGCTTCTTGTGCTCCTCGATGAGGAGGTAGTGGTATGCCCTCAGCAGATCACGTGGGGAGTCCAGAGGTAGGACTATTTCGCCTGCGACGGCGTGGCGTGCTTCGACCCATCCTTCTTTGCTAAGTTGGATGAGGTGGCCACTGTTTTCCCCGTTTTCGTCGTTTCCACCGTTTTCGCCGTTTCTGTCCTGCGGGTTGGGGTTGGGCGGCGGGTTAGGTGTTTCCTCGTCGGTTTGGATGACTGCGGCGCACAGATAGCGCCTGCAGATTGGTTGGCTGCTGCCGCAGCTTTCGGATCCGGAACCGTAGGTCCCTTCATCCGAAGGTGGATCGCACAGATCGGAGTTGCAGCTGCTGCTGCTGTAGAACTCATCTGTTGATGGTGACGCGCGTAGCACGGGGTGTGGAGCCCATGAAGCGGGCCTGATTGACGGCATGGGCACCCGCTCAGGGAGGCGGAGGGTGCCAGTTTGTCCCACCTGGAAGCAGAAGCTCCCGAACAAGATTTCGAGTCCGTCGCCTACGGGCTCGAAATCCTTCATGGTATCCGGCGAGTGGGCGGTGAAGTCGAAAGCGCCGAAGAGGAGGTGATTCTCCGTCACCGCGGAGTTGTAGATCGATCGGGTCGGAACCGTCACGACCGCACAATCAGCAGCCCCAATCCCCACGGACGGCGCCAATTGACGAGGTTTAATCTCGTCAATGCCCATTGTTATGGACTTGGGTTTTGGAGAAGATGGGGATGCTGGAGATCGTGGCACGGTTAACAAACAAGCAACCAGGGGACACGAGATTTACCCAGGTTTAGGCCCCCGGAGGGAAAACCCTACTCCTGCTTGTCTGCTCTTTGATTACGGCGGAACCGAAGGTTACAGGGTGCACAGATTCGATCTGGCGTGGATGCGTGTGCGAAAGTATGAGTCGAGTTGCCCTAGGACGTGCCCTCCTGGCCTTTATATAGACTTAGGCAGGTCCCGGGCGTAGTCCTAGTCGGTTACAAGTTCTAGGGTTTTACCCCTTTGAATTTCCTATCTCCTCTAGTCTTGCTCTCCAAGGATCTGAAGACGTCATGGGCCTTGGCCACCCGAAAATGTTCATGGGCCAGCGTATGACTGCCGTGGGCCTTCTTTGGTCTGGACTAGGTATGCTGAAGTTACGTATCCGTAGGGTATAACCATGTCAGTTGTTGTACATATTTTTTCTGTGATCCATCGTGGACTATTGTGTAATGGTATTACTTCGTTTTCCACCCGTGCGCAAGTGCCTGGTGGGCATCTTTGAATCATTTCTATGTGGGTTTGGCGGGAATCGCTAAAACTTGCATAGGGCCAATCCAAGGGAGTTACACAACTTTAGTTGTGTTTTAGTTGCTTTTGAACTATGCCATGCTTGATGAATATTGGTGAATTTTTATATGTGTGTTTAATCTTGTTGGAGGCTATATTTGTGTGAAATTGATGTGTGTGTTGTGCACGCTGTATTTCTCAGCGTTAGGTAAACTGCAACTTGACACGCACGCTAAAATGCAGTGCCCGTTGACGCGGCAGACACGCGCGCTAGAAAGCTTTACAGCGCGCTGCATACGCGTTTTACGGTGCCAGATTTTTTGGCGCCTGTTGGAGATGCCCTAAGGTCAATATCTTTAAAGTTTGACCAAGTTTATTGCAGAAATATGAATATATAAAATATGGAATGAATAAATTGAGAAAATATACTCTATGGTCTATTAACATTGATTTAGTGTTAATATTATATATATATATAAACTTGGTCAAACTTAGAAGATATTAACTTTTGACTAATCTTGTCTTACATTTTGGAAAGGAGGGAGTATTAAGCATTTATTAATTAAAATTTTCTATCACCTAACTTTAATTCTTAAATAACTAAAAAATAAGAAAAATCCTAGAAAATAGGGAACTATTATGAAATATTATAAGAATAATCTATGCATTTTAATCAACATTAATGATTTTTAAGCTATTAAGGTTCTCAAATGACATAAAATAAACCTAAAAAGAAATCAAATCTTACCATAGATATCCTTAAGTCAAATAAATACTTAAAAGGTAGGGGATAATTGGATAATGAAACTAAGCATGACATATCATATGCTCGGTAGCATCTTGTGAACTTAAACATATCATTATTGGATCATGATGTTGATATCAGAACACTAGCCAAAGCGACAAACTACACTATATTTTAGTTACCATGCAAGTTTGTTCTTGTTCATGTCCTTTTCAATTATCTTTATCAAGCTATTCCAATCTATTTATATTGTGTTGTTTGTTGTGCTAGTGTGTGTTGAAATGAACTACTAGTTTCTTATAACTATGAATTGACTGTATGATACTTCGTCCCTCTCAAATTATAAGATGGTTTGGCCTTTTTTGGAACGCATGTATCTAGACATTTTTTAGTTTGTAGGTTTTAAGTAAAATGAGTGAATTTATACTAAAATACATCTGGATACATGTGTTTTAGAATAAGGCTAAACATCTTATATCAATGACAACAAAATGAGTATATGCTATGTTGTGGTGGATGACCCACTATCTATGGTTTACCAACAGGATTAGGACCAACTGTTGAATGGTATTATCATGCCGTATGGATAGTTTAACCATAAAACCTCGAATTTGATGAACGAGTCAGCCGTACCTTCTTCTAGTCAGATATTCTCGGACGGATTGAATCGAATGGCCCATGGGTGGGCATAGTAGTAATGCTTGGCATAAACATAACAATTATCAACCTTTGCTAAGTCATGGTGCTAAGGCGTCTTGGGAGTAGTATAGGTGATGAAACCCCAGGTGGGTATGACCATGTTATATTGGGAGAACATGTTATATGTTAAACTAATGTACGGGGTGTAACATTTGTGGAGTGATAGTTCATGAGTATTAATCAATGACTGGCACACTACACCATGTGGTGGTGTGTAAGGTCACGACAGGTCTATATTCTAGACACTTTGACACACATATCGCAATTTTTTGTCAATTCTATTTTGATCTTATATTATATTTTATTGTACTTGACTCCATAACCGAGTACTATGCACCCTGATGTCAATAGTATTAATATTTTCTGAATTCTTTCAGAGATTCTTAATAATAAAAAATAAAGTGTGCTTAATGGAGTATCCACCCAACATTTTATTTTCTCCAATATCACCTAATTTTAAAAAACCTGTTCAAACTAGGTAAACACCATTATGGTCGTAGGGATACCTCCACTAATTAAACACAACATAATTTTTCATAAGTTTTGGAAAATATTTATATAAATAAACCGATAAAATAAATGCTTATACCTTACATTTTTTTATTAGTTGGAAACTATTTGATCTACTTTGTCCCTGCCAACATTGCCTTCTACGCTACCATTTAATATCCATGACCAAATATAGTATAGTTAGTGCTACATCTTAGATCATGTCCCCTACTCTCCCAAAAAATTAAAAGTGTTTTTAGAAAAGGTAGAAGTTTCAACCAATATTATTGACTTACATGAATGTTTCCGAGTTAATTAGAGAAAAAACATGTCAATACTAAGATTATGACATTCCCAACCAACCGGCATGGCACATGAAAATACATAAGGCACTAACTCAAGTGGCTATGAAAAACACACTCCACACACCATTGTGAAGAGCACATCCACCAGGGTTGCCTGTTTTGTCATTTATCGCCCATCTCGCTCATTTCAGAACTCCGAATTCACCACCAAATCCCCCACCCCCATCAAATTGATCACTTCAACAACTCCCCATAGATCATGGTCAACTGTTCCAAACAATCAGCCACTCAAGCTAGCATCAAGACAACTATGACTTCTGTGAAGAATATTGCAGTTGAAACTTGTAGTTTTTGCATTAATCAGACCCTCTCTTATTGATTTCATTGTAATATCCAGGATCCTATGCAACATCTCCAAGTCTTTGATGACAAGTTGAGGCACGAAAGGAACCTCTTCACACATTTTAAAGAGTCAACTATTGGAACCCTCTCATAGCCCTTTTTTTCTTACTACTGCCCATCGTTCCAACCAGACGCAAAAACACTCAATCATGGGAAGCTACCCTGGTGTTCACACAAAGAAAATAATCGCCTGTCCAATGATTAACATTTCATCCTAGGATATGCCTTTGAGAAGGAGGCGATAGACAAGTGCTTCCATCACCCACTCCATGGTAGTAAGACTTTCCCTATGAACTAACAGAGGGAGAGGAAAAGTCACACGATGCCCCCAATGAGGAAGTGGTTCCCATGGGCATCATCACTATTGCATCCTCTAACCATAAGAAAGAGCACCTCATTTTTGTTTAGCCAAAATGACTAGCGCCATACTAGAGCATCCAAAAAACTCGTTGCTTGCTACAAGATTGCTCCTACCATGTCGTACCTAGTGGTACCAGGAGAGAGTAGCCATAGTCGCTCACTACAATGCACGAATATGACAAAGCCACATAAATCCCATGTTAGGATTATCGATCCGACCACCCCCGGTCATGCAGATGCTAGCTACCCTTCCAACCTACACACCCACTATTCTCCAGGAGACCTCCAACAAGAGAGCAACTGAAGAGCATGTAGTCACACCATCCTACAATGAGACACACATCACTCTTCACACTAAGAATATCCCACTTCAAACGTCGCCATGTGGTGGGCATGAGTGCCACTAGACAGGGGTGCCACGATGATCGCACAAACAATAGCCACTGCTCCCATGTCGAGAACCCTTCACGTTATTCTAAGATGAGATAAATCGGTTATCATCATCTAGCAGGGGCTTAGCCCAACCACGTCATTTAGCTTTGGCGCGCGCGGGAGGGGGGGACAGAAGGGGGAGGGTGGATATGGTGAGATTAGGGTTTCATATGATCCACTAGAGATGACGCGGGGACAATAGACTATTACGACATGCATAAGTCAAAGATGATACTAATTTCTACAACACCACAAAATGAAGCAATGGGTTGTTGTGTCATGTGTAGTCCTATGTTTGATCGGTCACACACATGTAGTTACATAGACATGTGACAAATGAATCTTACAATCATCCCTATTCTGTTCTATCTTACCTGTTTGTGATTTATTACTTAAAAATAGTTGTGATGAACTACTTGGAGAAATGAAGAGGATGCTATGTAGATATTAACATGTTTCTCACTAAAGATATGTATTTAGTTTACACACATATTTATAGCGGCATTAGATTCCATCCTTTGTGACAATATGTATGCTAAATTATAAAGGAATATTGCTTTATTATTATATCTTGTTACACTAATCAAAGGTTTTACACATCTATAATTTTGTTACTTTCAAATAATTAGGCATGGAAATACCATTTTTTCATGTGACTTTATTTCCATTTTTTGATTCTTCCCTTGATAGAGGACAAACAAATTAGTGGCCCATGCCTTGTCAAATCATGATGCTAGTGAGAATAAGGCAGATACAATCTTCTCATAGAAACACAGGGATGATGTCGGGTTGGTAATATCCATCCTAATTTCATATCATACTAGTTATAGAGCACATTATCCATTGAAGAAGAATTTTCTTCATACTCAAAAAACTAGTACGTAAAAGTGTCAAGGGCTTGCAGGCACCAATTTTGAAAACAACACATCTAAAAGTATTGTTATTTAGGTTATAACTTGTAATTGGTTTGTATGCATCTTATATTCTATATAATGATATCTTGATGCAAACTATATTGAAATTTCATTTTAGTAAAACTCGATTTTGTTTCGAACTACCATATACTCACCCAATAGTTATTTCCGTTTCTGGCAGATAAAAAAAAATTATGCTAGTTTTGAAATTTATGTTTGCGAGTCAATTCTATGAAACATTTTGATTGCAACAAGATAAAAGTTCTTGGAGAATTTTATTCCAACATTTCTGTGAGAAAATTGATTTCTTCCAATATACTATAACATATATTTTTGTTTTTGTGATCTTTAAATTAGTATTGACTCAATCTATCTACATGGGATTCTATGGTTAGGCTTGGAATCATCACAGTGCAATGTCGAGGGCATGATGCCCCTAAAACTTGTCAAATCATGTCGCCAACACACGATTATGGTAGCACATCCATCGATTCTGAGTGCAAGGGTATATGTGGTTAAAAATAAATTCCTTGTCTAAAACTACTGGCATCAACAAAGAGGTGGATATATAGATTCCACATTGGCCTTTCATAAAGCTAGTGGAAAGTGGCTTTGCCATTACAACCTCACGTATATATGTGATTAACAGTAAAACTTAGAAAATCAAAATTACATGGAAGAATGATTAGATTCAAGCATAATGGACAATTTTATAACTAGTATAGGCATATCAAAGATGAAACCATATCTTCCCTGGGAAAATAGGGGTAAAAATCAATTATGAGTTGCATGTATCATCCACTAGATACAACACATTTATACTTGGTTTTCATTGCACCAAGTCACCATTAGGAAATACAAGTGTGCACGAAACTAAAATCACTTTTAGTGGTGTGCAGACCAAAGGCACATTGATATAGAATGTGTAAAAATAATAGATATTTGTACTTTATAGAGTCCATAATACATGTATCTAGAATTCACATGCATATTCTACACAATATACATATAGCACATGCGTGTTTTACACAATATATATTGTAACACATGCAAGTAAATCAATATCATCGTGCAACGTTCCATGGAGAGTATAACAAACATGGAGTAAATTAGTTAGTGACGATTAATAGAATATTGGTTTGGTAATGATTGAGATAGTAAATGTGTACCTTAACTTAGTGCGGATAATTATTGTTTCAAAAAATTAATGTTTAAACTAAGTTCATAATGTAGTGGAAGTATTTTTTTTTAAAGATGTTGTTGATTAGATAAGACCTAATATAACTATAATGATTGGAAGATAAATATCAATATTTATTAATTGCTTGAATAACTTCCTGGAGGAATAAATTTGCATAAACATGTTTTTTTCAAATGTGACATAATTTCAAAAGGATAACATATCTCAGGTGACCAAACCAGACATATCACCACTACGTCCAAAAAGATGTATGCGCTAAGAACACAACGATATTTATCGCTTTTTTCCCCCAAAAGGTGATATAAACCACTTCATAACCTAATTGTATTTTGACCTATCATTTTTCATTACGTGTAATACTTGATCTTATTTTGCACTAATCAATATTTTATTCTATGTACTACTACATCTGCAAAGATAGTAACATAGACAAATGCCATATAATCAGTCATGTCAATTAAATTAGTGGTTAGGATGTGTAGATCATGCAAAGTAGTAGGCAAAATCATAGCTAAACTTCTAGAAAGTAAAGACGTGCAATGGTCACATAGGGTCATTCTTTCACTAGACATTTATATGAGCATGGATCATGATCGACTTTGAGTCAATAATATGTAAGTGACTCAATGCCACTTTGATTAAGTTGGAAAACCAGAATGGTACTTCCATATATATTTTCAAAGGACGTGTAACAAATGACTTAAATCTAGTGCTTGGTACCATAGTATGTTCTTATCCTTAGTAGATCTAAATCATATATGTCTAGCTAAGGTTAGTGATTAGTGATGACAAATCATTCTGATTAATAAGTTAAAAAAAGAGAAAAGTAGCGACTGTCTTACATAGTTTTCCATCAAAAATGTATTTTGATTTGCACTACTTAAATAGTTGCATTTGATTTGTATCTTAGCAAAAAATATGTATATATGTTAATATAAATATAATATTCCTATTTTACCTAGCACATTTTTGAGTAATGAAAATTAAGGTCAGATAGACATCTATTAATATGTTTCTTCCAATTGGGTCATTTCTCTAATCCATATGTTTCCAATGTTATTTGATTCTTCCTAGGATGAATAAGGAATTAAGTAGTGCCCACAAGCCTGTTAAATGAAGTCGATTAGGATGTTCAAGAATCAAAAGAACTTTGAAGATCTCTTGGACTCAATACATTTGCAACAGGAAGGTATTCATGCACAATGATGAACTTTTATACTATACGTTTTGCATATAATTATTTAGATTTTATACACCTTTTTAAGGTTGAACAAATTATTCCTATTTTATAATTATCTAGTTGAATTTCACACTTATATTGAGATGCATTACCGGCATTTACTTGTGAGATTCTAGGTACACATAAGAAGTTTTGACGAGACCTCAATTAGTTCTTGAAATAAGTTTAGGAAAAAACCCATATGAGATAGGTTAATAGATTCTTCTCCCAGCAGATTGGTATTCCGCACAAACATTGCCAATATGGACTCACAAATATCATGGTCATCCCTAGCACCCGCCAAACTTCAACAAAAGAGATCATATGAACAGTTAATGACATAATTTACATTAATATCTTTATTTATTATGGACCAAATGTGTATCTAAACTGGATTATTAATCTAAGCATATCAAAGTTAAACAATTTTACGTGCATCAAAAGGGCAAGACAACGTTTCCATGTGATTCCATGATAAACCTCCGCAAATTATCACTACCCTAGAGTCTACTTCTAAATCTCCGTATCCTTTCTTTGTTCCTTATAGTCTCCCTTAGCTCCAAAATATGGCCTATTTTTAGTTTCGGAGTGCTTTTGATCATAAGTTAATCCAACAATACAAGTTTTATGTGTAGTTAACTACTACCAATAGATTTTTTATGAAAAAAGAAAACAATCTTTTATTGTTGTGATTTTGTAACTATTAGCACAATTTTATATAAACAATAAAAAGGGAAATTTAAATCTGGATAGCCAAAATACTCTTTATATTTTGAATATATAAATTGGGCTGAAGGAAGTACTCTAAACCTTAGTTCTGTACTAACCATGGTTAACAAAATCCCTGAAAGTCTAGTTAATAAATAAATATTCCAGAACGGCAAGTTGCATAGCCAACTCAGCCATATAAAACCCAACACCCCAACACCTTTACCTAATGCCAACCTTGAGGTGTTCTTCTTGGTCCCTAGCTACACGTACGTACGTACCTGTGCCCTGTGCACGCGTGGACGGCCACCATGAACGGAAAGCAGAGCAAGAAGAGCACGGCGTTGCTGGGCAAGTACGAGCTGGGGCCCCTTCTCGGCCGCGGCACGTTCGCCAAGGTGTACCTCGCGCACCCGGTGGCCGGCGGCGAGCCGGTGGCGGTGAAGGTGATCGATAAGGCGGAGGTGCTGGGCATTCCGGGCATGGCGCCGCGCGTGCTCCGGGAGGTGGCCGCCATGCGCCGCCTCCGCCACCCGGGCGTGCTCCGCCTCCATGAGGTGCTCGCCACCCGATCCCGCATCTACCTCGTCATGGAGCTCGCCCCCCGCGGCGACCTGCAGTCCGCGCTCGCCGCAAACCGCAAGGGCTTCCCGGAGCGCACAGCGAGGCGCATCTTCGTGCAGCTTGCGTCGGCGCTCGCCCACTGCCACGCGCGCGGCGTCACGCACCGCGACGTGAAACCGCAGAACATCCTCCTCGACGCCAACGGCGGCCTTAAGGTCTCCGACTTCGGCCTCTCGGCGGCGCTCGTCGTCCCAGGCTCCACCGATGCCCTCCTTCTCACGGCCTGTGGCACGCCGGCGTACGCAGCGCCCGAGGTGCTCCGCCGCAAGGCGTACGATGGCGCCAAGGCTGACGCGTGGTCATGCGGCGTCGTCCTCTTCGTCCTCCTCGCCGGCCGCCTGCCATTCGACGACGCGAACATCGTCGAAATGTGCCGCAAGGCGCTCCGCCGGGAGTACGAGCTCCCACCGTGCGTTTCCCCGCCAGCGCGCCGCCTCGTGCACCGCCTGCTCGACCCGAACCCGGCGACCCGCATGGCCATCGAGACGCTATCGGCATCGCACCCATGGTTCGTAAAGCGCTCCCTCAGCCTCGACTCGCAGCTCGGCGACCTCCTCGACGGCCAGCCGGAGCGCGCGCTGGCGTTCCGGGCGCCCGTGGTGGCGAACGCGTTCGACATCATATCAATGTCGCCGGGGCTTGACCTGTCCGGGCTGTTCGGCGGTAGCAAGAGGAGCAGGGAGAAGCGGTTCTTGACGACAGCGTCGCCAGAGCAGACGCTGGAGCAGCTCGGCCGGGCCGGCGGGAAGCTCGGGTACATGATGGTGGGAAAGAAAGGAGTGGAGTCCCAGCAGCGTCGGCCTCTAGGGAGGCCCGCGATATCCGTGGAGATGTCGGAGCTGGCGCCGCCGCTGATGCTGATCGAGATGCGGCTGGAGACGGACGACGACGATGGAGACGGAGAGGTTAACGTTGAAGCATTCGGGTGGGACCAGTTGAGGGTTGAGCTTGGGGATGTAGTTAGGGCTTGGCATAGCTGTGAAGATTTGCCACAAGTTTAGTTGTTTTCTTATTTTGCAGCTTAATTAGTGGAGTGTAAGAAGGTACATACCCAATATGTCAATATGTGAGGCTATCTCTTGTTTATTTTTTATTTTTTATTTGTCTCGCAAAACTACAATGTACTATGGATGTGTAAAAAGTATTGTATTTTTTAATCGGGACTCTTTGTATAGAAGAAAGAAATCAGAGCATGAACTTTTCTTTAATCAATGAAAATAGCAAATCTTTTGCCTTATTTCAAAAAAGAAAGTGCAAATAATTAGGATATTTAACAAAAAGAAAAATTA
Source organism: Avena atlantica (assembly GCA_910589765.1). Taxonomy (NCBI): domain Eukaryota; kingdom Viridiplantae; phylum Streptophyta; class Magnoliopsida; order Poales; family Poaceae; genus Avena; species Avena atlantica. The sequence goes on from OU342737.1 coordinate 167,597,020, forward strand.
TATGAAGAGCCATTAGGATGAAACACAAGTGAATCGTCAAAAATATCACGATCCTACATGAAAAATTATGAGAGCCATTAGGATGAAAAAGATGTTGGAGTCGATGTCCAAATTCATGTGAAATTGACCATAGAAAACATTTCTATGGAAATTTAGATAGTATCATTCTTTTGATCCAAAGTGTATTCATAGGAAAACTCTCATGGATTGAAAACGTATAAGAGGGCCCATGTTTTTTGGGCAAGAACAAAGAAATTGAATCAAACTTGTAATATGTTCAGCTCTCTAAGCACCAAGAGTAGCTCAATGTGAACTTAGCCCATGGTTACTGACAAGAAGTCACAGTTTAGCCCATAATTGTGTAACCTTGATGCGATATTCTTTCTGCATATCAGTTAACTAAAAGGCATCTGCTCAAACCTATAACAAGAAAGGCATATGTTACTCACCAAAATTATGGCAAGTTATAAGCTACAAACATTGTTTGTAATTCATACTGCACCTATACAGTACTTAGTTTTTTGTTAGTAAACTGCCCAATAACTAATAAATACAACGTAATAAAAACAAGTTTTTCACTAGAATAGAGCAAGAAAGGCATGTTACACACCAAAATTATGGTAAATTGCCAAGTCTACAAACATTGTTTGTAGTTTATACCTCACCTATATAGTACTCTTTTGGTTAGTAAACTGCCCAATAACTAATAATAAAATACTAATACGAACAAAGTTTTCACTAGAATACGGTCAACTGATCGTTCTAATTACTCGGATTAATCATTTCATAGCGTTGACAGCACTCTACTGACGGTTCAGCCGCTGTCCCTCAATAATCAGCAAACTGAACTCTTTTTTTTTCACAGCAGCAAGAGACATCTATTATGGCATCTGAATTGTTGTTGTACCATAGGAATTTCGACACGCGAGCGAGCGCACAAGCTACAGCCCCCAATTGATTAGTGCTGCCAACATGGTAAGGCAGTCACAATGGCATTGGGTAGCAGTCACAGCAGTGACATGTTTGGCTCACCTGCGACCTGCTGCCACAGAAATGGCTGCATATCAGTTAACTAAAAGCCATCTGATCAAACTATAACAAGATAGGCATATGTTACTCACCAAAATTATGGTAAATTGCTTGTATAGTTCATACTTCACCTATACAGTACTTCTTTTTGGTTAGTAAACTGCACTTAACAAAATACTAGTAATAAAAACAAGTTTTTCACTAGAATACTGTCAACTGAAGGTCCTAATTACTCGAGTTAATCATTTCACAGCACTGACAGCACTCTAGTGACGGGTTCAGCCGCTGTCCCCGAATAATCAACAAACTGAACCCTATTTTCTCACAGCAAAAAAAACAAGAGACATGTATTTATGGCATCTGAATTGTTGTTGTACCATAGGAATTTCGACACGCGAGTGAAGAAGGAACAGTGATATAAGCTACACTCCAACCCCATCTGATTAGTGCTGCCAACATGATAAGACAGTAACAGTGGGTACTGGTAGCAGCGACATGTTTGGCTCACCAGCAGCCTGCTGGCACGGAAATGGCTGCTCAAGTTTCAGCCTCAGCTCCATCAAAATGAGGAGTCCTCTCTGGTCTGTTCTCTTCTTTGTCATGTTATATAATGTCGAAGAAAAAGGGTTCTTGTACGAGATAAGTGTGAGGAGGAAAATTCATGGGAAAACTGGAAGTCCCTATCTGCCCATGGCTGGCTGGGAGCAGGGAGCTTCGTTTCTAGTAGTGAAATACCTTTATGAAGGATATGATATCCTGCATAAATAAAGTGCGAGGGAGACCTGCGTCCATGGCAACCGTTGGTTGTTTTCAGCTGCCAGGTCTATTGACATGATAATATTCAGAGAGATCGCGACCATGGACAGATAGGTAGACTTGTGTCCATAGCATGGACCCGCAGTGAAGCAAATGTATAAGATAGCTAGAAACAAGCTGCTGCTAAGATTCCTTCTTGGAAAGATATTTGTAAAGCAGCAGCAGATAGCTTTCAGCGGACGATTCAAGGATCATCCTCCGTCAGGGCCTCTACATCATCCAAACGCAGCCTACCGTCTCAGTTGCTATCAACAGTCATGTCAGAGCTTACCGTCAAATATCTGAAGTTACTCTCAGGAGATGCACTCTGCGGCTTCTTTGTGCAAAACTATGTGGCTTGGACATCAGGGAATGGAACAAGCCGGTATCGACAAAAATAGGTAGCTCAGGAATTCAGCTCATCTCACCATTGGTTCAACAATCAACACGCACGCACGCACGCACCGAGATTCTTATTACTTGTGTATGTGCAAAAAATACACGGAGAAAAAAGAAGGGCTGGTCTGTCCTGTAAGAGTTTGTTATACCTCAACGTGTGTTTGCTTGATCTGAACACAATTGATTGTTGTGGAAATTGTTAGGTACAAGTATTCTGTTACTTGGTTTATGTGGCATAATAATGCTTGGAAGTACAGCGAGAAATTAGTTCTTGCTGGGACTTATGCTAGGGAAGCTAGGCCTAAGTGATATTTGAAGAGAATAACAACTTGTATATTGTGTAGAGATTACAGGGGTATATATGAGGGCCAAAACCAGCTAGGGTTTAGAGCCGAACCGACCTAAGAGTCCAAACCGAATACAACAAGAATAAATCGCTAATACCCCCCCCCCCCCCCCCCCCCCCCGCCGTGGCAACCCCCCCCTGGCTCGACGACGTTGCTGACGACGTTGAGACTGGACCGAATATCGCAGAAGGGTGCAGTAGGTAGCCCCTTTGTGAAGATAGCAAACTGAGCACTGGTCGGTACGTGAAGAACGTGAACCTCGCCGAGAGCCACCTTCTCGCGGACAAAATGAATATCTATCTCAATATGCTTGGTTCGACTCTGAACGGGGTTGCTGGCCATGTAGACGGCAGACATATTGTCACAGTAGACAATGGTGGCGCGCTCAAGTGGTCGATGAAGCTCAGCAAGAAGTTGACGAATTCAGACGGCTTCGGCGACAGAGTGTGCAACAGCTCTGTATTCGGCTTCCGCAAAGGACCTGGAGACCGTGACCTGCCTTTTAGATGACCAAGAAACAAGATTATCCCCAAATAAACACAAAAGCCGGATGTGGATCGTCGAGTGTCTGGGCAACCAGTCCAGTCTGCATCAGAATAAACCATCAAGCTTGTTGGAGAGGAAGAATTTATGAGAAGACCATAGTCAAGAGTTCTTTTGAGATAACGAAGAATGCGTTTGACATGAGAGAGATGAGGAACACGAGGATCATGCATGAAAAGACATGCTTGTTGAACAGAGTACGATATTTCTGGACGTGTTAAAGTAGCATACTGGAGAACACCGTTGAGACTGCGACGGAAAGTAGGATCAGAAACAGATTCACCGTCAGCAGAAAGTTTAGAACCAACATCAGTAGGTGTACGGGAAGGCTGGCAATCATTCATCCCAGCGCGAGAGTAAATCAAGAATATACTGACGCTGAGAAAGAAAAAGAGAGGTGGGAGTGCGAGAGGCGGTGACACCAGGAAAATGATGTAGAGGTCCGAGATCAGTCATAGAAAGTTCAGTATGAAGAGACAAGATGATTTGTTGTAAGAAGGAGTCGGGGGAGGCAGTGAGAACAATGTCGTCAACGTAAAGAAGAAGATAAGCCGTGTGTTCGTGGGAATGAAAGAGAAATAGAGAAGAGTCAGATTTTGAAGGAGTGAAGCTGATGGTTTGAATGAAAGAGGCAAAGCGATGAAACCAGGCGCGAGGAGCCTGTTTTAGACCATAAAGAGACTTGTGAAGGAGACAGACAAAATCAGGAGTGGAGGAGTTCTCAAAATCGGAGGGTTGTTGGCAGTAGACAGTTTTGTTGAGAGTGCCATTAAGAAAAGCATTTTTGATATCAAGCTGGTGAATGGGCCAGGAAGAAGAAACCGCGAGACGAAGAACGATACGAATGGTGCTGGGTTTGACGACGGGAGAAAAAGTTTCATAGAAGTCAATCCCATGCTGCTGGGCAAAACCACGGCATACTCAACGAGCTTTATAACGAGCTAGAGTGCCATCCGAGTGAAATTTATGATGGAAGACCCATTTACCAGAAACGACATTGGCGCCGGAGGGTTTGGGAACGAGAGACCATGTGTTGTTTTGGAGGAGAGCATCAAATTCCTCACGCATAGCAGAATGCCAGAGAGGGTCGAGAAGAGCACGTTTGTAGGTTGTTGGGATTGGGGAGATAGGTGTGGTAGTGGTGGTCGCAGAAAGATTTAGAAGGCCACGAGGAATGTGAAAACCTCGTTTGCCTCGAGTACACATAACGTGATCGTTCTCGGTAATGGTTGTGGGAACAGCGTTGGGAGGAATCGAAGGTGGTGTAGGCGAGGGAGAAGATGGTGTGGAGGAGGTGAGAGAGCCGTCGGACGGTGGAGGAGAGAACTCTGTCGCGGCAAAGGAGACAGGGAGAGATGCTGTCGTGGCAGAGGAGGGTGTGAGCGCTGCCGCGGCAGAAGAGAGAGGTGGTGTGGCTGCCGTGGTAGAGGAAGAGGGCGCGGGCGCTGCCGCGGCAGGAGGAGCAGGCACAGGAGCTGCCGCGGCAGGAGGAGCAGGCACAGGAGCTGCCGCGGCAGGAAAAACAGGAGGGGTCTCTGCCGCAGCAGAGCGCGCGGCAGCAATGATGACGGGAGGGTTGGTGGTATGTGCGGGGGTAGTTTGGGGGGTGGTTGGGTGGGTGGCAGCATTGGCGATGGTGTAGGGGAAGGTGTGTTTGTCGAAGATGACGTGACGGGAGGTGATAACCCGACCAGAGGCGGGATCAAAACATCGGTATCCCTTGTGATCACTAGAGAGACCAAGGTGAATGCACGGTAGAGAGCGAGGTGCGAGTTTATGGGGAGAAGTAGAAGTGGTGTTGGGAAAGCATAAACAACCAAAGACACGTAACATGGAGTAGTCCGGAGAGGTGAGAAAAAGAGATTGGTAAGGAGTGTATAGAGCGTATGTTTTGGTTGGACGAACGTTGATGAGAAAGGTGGCGATATTGAGAGCTTCTACACAAAAGGGTGGAGGAAGAGAGACCTGAATTAGGAGCGTGCGGAGAATATCATTGATGGATCGAAGAGAGCGTTCAGCTTTGCCATTTTGTTGGGAGGTGTATGGATAGGAAAAACAAAGAAGAATGCCGTGAGAGAGAAAGAAGTTGTGATTTTTGGTGTTATCAAATTCACGTCCATTGTCACATTGGATGAAACGGATAGGAAGACTAAAGTGAGTATGGACATAATTTTGGAAATTTTGAAAGACGATGTGGACGTTAGATTTTGCACGGAGAGGAAAAGTCTAGATGTAATGAGAATAATCATCAAGAATAACGAGATAATATTTAAAATCACAAACACTAGGCACAGGAGATGTCCATAAATCACAGTGTAATAATTCGAAAGGAAACGAGCTATGAGTGGATGAAGTGCTAAACGATAATCGAACATGTTTGCCACACTGACAGGCATTACAAACAGAGGAATCATGAGGAGAACTAATACTAGGGATACAAAATTCTTGAAGTAACAAAGACAACGTGGCTTTATTTGGATGCCTTAGTCGAAGATGCCAAAGTCCAACGGAAGCGATCATGGCATGAGGTGTAGAGGTAGGCGCGCCATGGAGAGGATAGAGATCCCTGGAGATATTGTACCGGGCGAGAAGCTTTCCCGTTTGAAGATCCTTCACAGATAAACCAAAGGGATTAAATTCAAGAGAGATGGTAAATTTGCGAATAGATATGAGATTTTTAATTAAAGAAGGAGCTAAAAGAATCTGACGAAGAAGAAATTGAACATGTGGATGCGATATATAGGAATCATCGGTGCCAGAGATGGGAATAGAAGATCCGTCACCAATGGTAATGGAAGAAAAAGGAGAAGAAGAACAAGCTGACACAAAATCCAAATTCGAAGACATGTGCGAGGAAGCACCAAAATAAAAAATCCAATTCGTACCTTCGGTGTTATTGAGGGTAAAATTGTTCATGGCAGCTATGAAGGCGGCCTGGTCCCAGCTTGGTGTAGAAGGCGATGACGATGGCCCGGGCGCGGTTGACGAAGATGCGTATATGTACGGCGGAGCCGAAGGAGGGCCGTACATGTAAGGTGGTGCCGCGTAGTCGGGGTATGAAGCCTGAGCGATGTACACCTGTGCAGGAGGTCGAGGACCGAGAAGTCCAGGGGAGCCGGTGGGCGGACGGAGGCCGGAGTTCCAAGTCGGTGGAGCGCCGTATGATGCAGGAGCCGTCCACGTCATGGCCAGGCCTGGACCATACCGGTCCAGGGATCATGCTGGTGGCGCCAAGTTGGTGCAGCAGGTGGCACCGTCGATGCTGGTGCAGGGGGTGCTTCCGGAGCGGGGCGCAGCGGCGGCGGGGGGCGGTAGATGGGATTCTTGCCACGATAGTTGAGGCTAGGGCGCCAGACGGCAGGTGCTGCCGTGGCAGGGTTTTGCCCTGAATTTGCTACCGCGGCAGGAGGCTGCATGGGAGGAGCTGCCACGGCAGGCGCGGGCGCCGACAGCCGTGGGGTGGCGACGAAGACGTGGTGGCGCGACTCCCGGTTCTGACGAGTGCGATCTGCACTTCGAAGGATCGACCGAACCTCGGCGAAAGTGTGGCGGGGCCACATCAGAGGTATGAACGAGGCCTGCTTGTCGAAGTCCTCGTTAAGGCCAATGAGGAGGATGTTGATGAGTGGCCGATCTTCAATGGGATCACCGAGTTCGCGGAGTTCGTCAGCGATGGAGGAGAGACGCTGATAGTAGACGCCCACGGGAGAGGTGCCTTGGACGACGTTGCGAAGCTCGATGTTGAGGGCGTTGACGCGGGAGTCGATGTTATCCTGAAAGAGCTGACGAAGGGCTGCCCAGAGAGCGGCGGCGGACGAGGCGGTGCGGTAGACGAGATTGAAGATCTCGATGGAGACGCGCGTGTAGATCCATTGGATGATCGCTAGATCATCCTTGACCCAGCGAGGGTCGTCGGGGCGAGGGACGCAATCCGTGGCGACGTGATGAAGAAGATTGCAGCGCCCCAGGTGAACTTCGAACAGATGGCGCCAATGATAGTAGTTGTGGGCTGAGAGATCAAGGGAAATGGTGATGAAGGGAGATATATCTGTGATCGTGCCAGTGAACGATATGGTGGCTAGGGTTTGGGTGGTGGTGACGCCGGCAGCAGGAGGAGAGGGTGCGCCGGCGGTGTGAAGGGGGACTGGGGTTTGAGAGGAAGAAGAAGAGGAGGAGGGAGCGCCGGCGGCATGGAACCCGCCAGGGAGAAGAGAGAGCCCGACGGCGGCGGCGAAGGTGGGGTGAGTGGAGCCATGCCAGGTGCGGACTATTTGGAATGAACCAAATACAACGAGAATAAATAGCTAATACTAAGCATACTATCGACGATAGTACTGGAAATATACAACCGGGGACAGTACTATCTGGAATTGGCTTACAATCGTGTCATTTGTCTAATATGAGCAACTTTTGCTTCACGCATGCCTCACACATGTGGATTAGGATTTAAACAAAGAGTTTCTATTAAAAAAGGGCTCATTGTATCATGGTTGTTGACGAGTCTGGAATCTTCTTTGGAAACAAGCGGAAATTAACTCGGAAGTTTATCTGTAATTTGGTTTGGACTCTAATCAAATTAGAGTATAAATTGATCCTTACCTTCTAGACTCAAATAGCGATTGTTCCTGCCTAAGACCAAAGGCAAGATGTTGTGATGCAAAGGACTAGGGGATAAGTGTAAATACTATACCAAGTTCCTGGGAATAGCAATTATGGTGTTCTGTCCAAGTTCAAGGCAACACGTTTGACACATTGTAGTGGAGAAAATAAAATCAAATACTGCTGGAATGATCCAAAACATGGTGTGTGCTTTGCTACTAGAATAATATCTTCAGTTAACTAGTCTATCTGGTTGGTCATCCTCCTAGCTTTTCATTACAAGTAAAGAAGAATAAGCTACCCTCGCAAAAGTGCACACTGTAAAGCAGTGGCAGGTGGTTGATTCCCTGATGTGCAGCTAACATTCAGTGGCAGCAATGTTTCTATTGCAAAAGCATAGACAACACACACACACAATCTCAGAGTTTTTCTCTACGACACAACTGAAATATTATCCTCCAGGTCAATCTCAGAGATAATTTGCTAATGAAGGAGAAAAAATGTGCCTTACTATCCAGTTACTGTCATGAGGTACTGAATCAGATTGTTGGACCAAATTCATTCAACCTACTGAACTCTGCTTGTCACTGAGATTTCTGCATCTCTCAATTCTCCAAAGCTGTTACTCTCAGGGGATGCAATCTACTAGTTCTTTGTGCAAAACTATGTGACTTGACCTGGACATCAGGGAATGGAACAAGCCAGTACTGACAAAAACAGGTAGCTCAGAAACTCAGCTCATCTCCCTATTGGTTCAGGAATCAGGACACGCAGTAAGATGCTTATTTTTGTGAACTAAGATAGCTATCTATGATGACCTAAAGCGGAGAAAAGGACATCACTGTTTGACTGGCCCTGATGGCTATCTACAAGAACAGAACAACAGTAAGCAAAGATGTAAGAACAGATGCATTGCAATGAATCAACACAGAGCTGGTGCTTCTTTTTGGCCAGATAGCAGATAGCAAATAGGAATCAAGTGATCGTGAAACGCAAGCTAAGGCTTCCTTATAGCAACAAAACGCAAGTTACAGATAACTTCTTGACAATGGGAGATTGTATAGCTTAGAATCCTGGACATATCAAATAGGATCTTCGGTATTACTATCAAGGCCTCACACTGCAGTGGGGGAAAAGCCACCAGTAGGCCAGGAATGGTCCAAAACATGTTGTCTTTTGCTAAATGCTACCATTATCAATCATATTAACTAGTCTATCTACTTGGTCATCCTCCTCACTTTTCACTGGAAGTAGAGAGGAATAAGTTTTCCACCGAATGGTCCAAAAGTGCAAAGACGAATTGTCAAAATCACAGAGGAACAGTTCCACACATCAAGGATATGTGACCAGCCATAGCAATTCAGCAAAACAAGCTTGATGTCAATGTCAAAAGAAATACTACATAAAATGCATCTACCGTTTTATTACACCATCATTTATGCTGCGTACATGAATACCATGCGTCCAGAACTTGAAGCTTTCCATTTGCAGTGGTAATTGTTGGTCCAAACAGTAGTTGGCTTCGCATCCAGATATCCAAAAAGGGACATGAAATAGGAAGAAACTTCTTTGCAAACTGATGTACTCTGAGGCTGGAAAGGCATGTTATGCACAATTAGCCAAGGTAAACAATGGTAGCGGGAATTGACATGAAAAATACATTTTGCTACTGAATTAGATCAAAGGAACATTCACAAACTGCATAGTCTAATCACCAAGGAAGACATAAATACTTAAATACTGCACAGGCAGGCTACATAGCTAGCCTGTTCTAACAACCAGGTACCATCTTGGTTAGGCTCTTCATTTAACAACCAGGCAAGATTGGCCACAGTACACACAAAGTAGACAGCAGGCACCTTTGGTTTCCTTATATTGAATGAACAAATCAACCAAATAAATAAAAGCAGTGCCGAACCCTTGAACTATAAAAAATGTTGGATCTGCTGTTCCTTTTTCTCTATGCACATAATTTCTACTTTGGAAGTATCATATAAATGCTAGACATGGGTATTGACAGATGCAACAGGCATCCCAGACATGCACTTTCAGTTAACACTCGCTACCAGAGAGAGGATACCACAATTGAACACTATATACAAAAAAAGGACACAGTGAATGGAACCAAACAGGACCAAACTAACTGGTGATTAGATCAGAGAATTGTTCTGTGTATGCATGTATTACAATCAGAGGAGCTCCAAGGAAACAAACAGGATCAACTATTAGGATGAAAAATGGAAAAAAAATGTCAAGAGTGCATGTGCTACCATAACCATGAGACACTAAGGAACTAGATGGAAAGCATCCTGAAATAACACTGCAAATACTACTACAACTAGAATAAGAAATGGACTATACATCCAGAAACCTCACTGCCCTGATGCTTATGTTTCTAGTATATAGTTAAATGCTTCATCTGATCAGAGATATCAGAATCAGTAACTCAGAAGACATTACTTTTCATAAAACGAACCAATTACCATGCAATTTGAATATGAAAAGGAACCTGAACCATTGTTAGGAATATTGCATACATTCACATTGCATCACTAAGATCATAAAACCTGAATAACTCAAACCTAGAAGTATCAATGGACATCCACTATAACTAGGATCAAAACAAACCATATACAGAGGATAGAGCACCTATCAAGTATCAACAGATATCTACTATCAATAGGATCAAAACAAACTATACACAGCAAGCAGAAGAAACCTCACATAATTATGGCAACTTATCCAGGAACCAAGATCCTTCCAATTGACCACATGAATAGCTTTGGCTACCTCCTTGCCGTAGCTGACTTGACAGCGTTCAAGATCCTCGAATAGTGACAGAACAAAGATTGTTGCTCGCCTTCTAGGCCCCCAATCACCAAGTCAAAGTGACCATATCTACCAACAAATGATGCAATTCTATCATTAGTGAGAAACCTTACATCGGCAATCTCAATTAGCGTGCCAGTTTGTGTTTGATCCCACCAACCCCTCAGAATTCTCCTATTAACTTCATCAATCTCAACTGAAATCACAGTCTTCATGTGGATTCCAAGCCTGTGCAATGCTACCTCTCCTCCTCCAATACCGCTGAATAAGGATATCACATTAACACCATTGGGAAACATGTCCTTCAACACCGACAAGTGGTAACCCACAGTATCAACTTGGAAAGAATCACCAAGACATCTGTACCTCCCTGTGTTGGTGACTCCTCTCGTGTGGTTTCTTGGGAAACCGTGTAAATATTCCATCTCATCTTGCTCTAGATTGGCAACTTTGTTCTTTCCGACCCAAACAAGGTTCCATTTTCGGCACTCATCCATTACATACCTCTGAACGGTTAGAGGTGGTGGATTACTTGAGCTTGCAAGAGTACGTTCTATCTGTTTTATCAGAGTTGTACTTGCTACACGTGTCTCCAAACAATTGAGCTGCTCCCTGTGGTCCCATGAAGGCCACCACTTCTTATAATGTGGGAAGGCCTCTGAGATGGTCTTTGGAGGGAGAGGACGGATAGGTAACCTATTCTCAATTGGCAAATTATGGATGTAGCCTCTTTCCCGAGCAGCTGCACAGAAGTACTTAGAATCCACAAACTCTGGCTCTATGTCATACAAGGATCTGGACATTTCCATCCATACTCTTTTTGGAGCTTCAGCCACATTTTCATAGTAGAAGTAAGGTGGGCCAATGGCTGCTTTAGGAAGTCTCCTGACCACGGACCGCAGCCTGTCACCGGGTAGGCTGAATCCAACCATTTGATTTGGGAGAGGCATTGGTTCCTCCTGGTTACCATCAAAGGAGGGTCGACTTCCTTGTGCCCCACCGCCATAACGCTTCCTCTTCTTCTTGCTCTCTTCCATCAATCTTGTTTTCTTTCTCCCTTCGAAGGAATCAAAGCACCTACCAGTAACCTGCCAAATTATAAACAAGTTTCCAGCATCTTTACATCAAATCAAAAGAGGAAATAGTTTTGTTACTCAAATGTACAGTCAAGAAAAAATACCTCATATTCAGATAAATTCCTATTGTTACAATCTCCTGCAGCTTGTGCTGCATGGACCGAATCAACTAATACACAGAGATCGGCATCCACACCTAGGAATTTTTCAGCAAGAATATACACATAAGGTGTCTTTTCCATTAAAGCATGATCATCAGGTAACAATAAATAGGCATACCACATCTGGAAATAGCCATATTGGCTTCCTCTTCAGGAAAGCCCATGTTTACTAAGGACTTGATCTTATTGTCCTTCTCTGACATCTCTCGTAGAAAATCCTGCACAGATTCAGAACAAAACAAAACAGAGATTAGAAAGCACTTGTTACATAAGATGAGTCTTTTTCTTTGGTGCAGGAACTTTAGAGGCTGCAGAGCATCCCCGCCGAAAACAATGAAAATCTTAATGTTGAACTGCTGGTGTTGTGGGCAACCCGTGGCAGTTCAAGAGCTCCACATGCTTGTGGAGCAACATCTTCTGGAGATGCTCTGTTTTTCAGAAATGAAAGGGTGGAATTTTGACAGAAATGAAAGGGAGGAGTGGCAGATGGACGGTTTCACAGAGGTTGTGGACAGTTGTAGGTCACTGGTCTGGGCTATTCTGGACTCCCTTACCCATATTCAAGAGGGAAAGAACAATGCCAAGGTGAGATTAGACAGACCTCTAGCGGATGAAAACTTTCTTCACTGCTTTGCCTCCTCTAATGTTGACATATTCTCAGACAACTGAATCTGATCATTGCGCCTTACTGATTGAGGTGATTAAACAGTCGATCTGGAAAAAGAGGGGAGATGGAAGGTTTCAGTTTGAGGAATTGTGGACCAGTGATCCCATCATGAGAACTTGATAAAAGACTTTTGGGCCTGCCCTGAGCTTAGTCTTGCTGGAGTTAGCTCAGCACTGCTATCTCTGTAATGCAAACTGAAAAACTGAAGTTTGACGGTTTTGCGGGCTGTTAAGGTCAGCTTAAAAACCTTAGGAAGCGGCTGAAGGTGGTGAGATCTTGATCCCTGCGCTCAAAGCTGGGGATATCCGACCTGGTCGCTAGAGAAGAGGTGATGATGTGGAAACATTCAAGAGTCCAATGGCTCAAAGCTGGGGATCGCAACAACTCTTTTTCCATGCAAAATACCATGAAAGAGCGAGGCAAAACAAAATCACGTCAGCAAAAGGATTTTGAGGAGGAAGGTGCATGTTTCCACCTATCGCTTTTTTACTTCCCATGAGAATATTAATATTTGGGAGATCCCCAAGGTTACTGCACTCATAAACGAAGATCTTTGCCGGCCCTTTATTGAGGAAGAGGTGACCGAAACTCTCTTTATGATGAAGCCAACTAAGTCGCGGGGGCTGGACGGCTTTACTGGTGGCTTCTTTCAGAGGCACCGGGGGTGCTGAAAACGGGTCCTACAGCTCTTTGGGGGAGGAAATTCTGGTCTAGAGAATTTTATGGAAACTAAAAATCCCACCTAAAATCCAAACATTTTTGTGGAGTCGTTCATGGACAGGATATGTGCATGTGCGTGATGTTCTACACAAGAGACACAGGGAACCACAGAATATTTGCACTGGTTGTGGTGCCAACGAAGATACTGCATTCCATGCTTTGACGGAATCTACGTTTGCATGACTTCTGGGTTCCTTTAATGAGCTTTACAATGTTAAACTGCCAAGGCTTCACCCTCTTTAATGAGCTTTACAATGTTAAACTGCCAAGGCTTCACCCACATGACAGAATCTAATGATCTGTTAGATGCTGCTTTTTGCAAACCTGATGAGGAAGTGGTATTTTGTGTGGTAAGTGGTCTATCTGGACAGCTCGCAATGGGTGTTGACATGGGAAGTGCCCCTGAACCTGGACAAAGTGTGTAAGTGAGCGTGGGACACTGCCTTTAATCTTATTTAGATGTCTCTGGAGAGCAAGGGAGGAAATATAATATCTATAAAGGCCAGATGGAGATCTCCTGTATGAGGAAGCTTAATGTTGATACTGCTTCTTTTTCTATGTTGGAAGGACATGGGGTGATGGGTGTGATGATCTGGATGACCCAGGCTTGTGAGACGGGTTCAGGCGAAGAGATATGTGGCTGTCCAGAAGTCATCATTGAATCTGATTCCCATGTTTTGTGTCGCTGTGGAGATCCAAAGAAGAAAACAGATTGCTGAGCTTAGTAGGAGTTTTCTTGCTTTCACAATTAATTATATAAAGAGAGATGCAAATATGGCAGCCCATATAATTGCAAAATCTGCATCCCTAAATAATCCGGTGTGTGTCTGGCTTAACCAGGTTCTGGAATTTCTAGCAATGTGTATTCAACATGACTGTAACTTTGCTGATAATTCAATTTAAGCTTCATGTTCTCAACAGAAAGGTATGCATGGCAAAGATGTCACACGTATCAGCATACATATACATGATAAAAAAAATCATAATACCAAAAGAATGATAAGGAATCATCTACCTCACCAGAACCATCGGAGTTGGGTTCTCTCCCATCAGCACTATCATCTCCATCCCAGTTTTCAAAATCAAGATCGTCGTCATCTTCAACGCTCTGGGGGATGAGGCCAGAAGTAGAGCAATTACCCGCAGCCTCATCACCTAGTGTCTGCAACATAACCAATTGTAACATTCAATCAGTGCCGCCATGCAGCAAAAGATTGTAGGATAAATTAAGTAGCAGAAGCACATGAACAAACACCTTGTATGTGAGAAGTAGCTCGAGCAGTGCATTTGCATCACTGTGCCCTGAAAGAAAAATGCCCGGTTGAAACAGAAGGTGCAAACACGTATGACAACTAGAATGAAATATATTAATTTTAGTATTACCTATTTCCTTGATCCCTTTGATGACCATATCTTTTGAAAACCCCATTCCCACATATTCCTCGACTAGAGAATCCGATGGCGCTTCCCCATTGGCCCACCCATTAGAATCCTTTAGGCAGTCAGATGAGTAAATATCGCACTAAGATCATAACAATAACATTAACAAGGCAATAACAAGTCATGCCTAGCTCTTGTGCTGAAAGACATAATTTCAATTGTTTACTACCTGACGTACAAATGTTGATGGGCCAGCAGCATCCAAGTTCCTCAAAGTCACAGCCGATGAGGGTTCAGCCTCACCATCACTTTCCCACTCAAACTTATCACTATCGTCGCTGTCGCTACTCAAATCCTGTGACAAAAGATAGGCATGATTTGATCAATATTGAAAGAAAACCACCAGCAAAGCAATTGTAGAGAAGAAAATTACGCAACAGAAGAACTTATTACGCCATCAGACCTAAAGAACCACAAGATATCACAACTGAAATCTCTAGCGCAGAATCAGCACAGCCAGATTCAATTCTAGAGTCTATGACGCATCAAACGTAATAAGCAACAAGACATTACATCGGTACAATTAGAAGCAGCTTAAGTTTCGGTTGGCATTGGGTATGCCTAACTAACTGAAGTGCTAGATTTCACTCAGAGGTCAGTAAGAGATAGTTCTTAGAGGTCAGGAAGAATAGTTTTCCAAGGTCGGGAAGAATAGTTCTCTGGAATAGTAGAACACATTATGCATAACAGAGCTTTTTATGAGAGGAAAGTTGTCAGGTTCGTAAATCTAAGAAGGTGGTCAGATTAATCAGGTTTGCCACATTGTATCACCTGGAATAAGATTAAACAAAAAGACACTACTGCGGTACAGCTTGATGATGCGTGTATGAAATGAATAAACAATGGTACTTCGCGGTCCAAATTGTCAAGCTTCATGCACTAGCCAACTCAACCAAAAGTCTGAAACTGATGGAAAGGGCTAGGGAATCCACTTATATACTTCTACACCCCCCTCACGTATGACGGGAAGACAATTCAACAAATGTACACTTAGAGGTAGGCTCAAGAGGCCTTGTGTATGGACCGGTGACTTAGAGGTATGGCTCAACAGGCCTATATGTGGACACCGAGGGGGCAACAACAATTTTAGGATAAATTGCGAAAGCCAAGAACTCGAACTCGAGACCCTGGGCTCTGATACCATGTCAAGCTTCATGCACTAGTGAACACAACCAAAAGTCCTGAACTGATGGAAAGGGCTAGGCAATCCACTTATACACTTCAACACAAATTAACTGCTCTAATGCATGATAGATGAAGTGCTAGAGAAGTAGGTAGGCCACTCTACCATAAACCTAAACTATAAAAATCCTTCTCAAAGTGTCCTGACCTGGCCTGTTAAATGCTTATGTCTGATTACAATGTTTAGATCAATGTGTCGGTCAGGAACAACATACGAAACAAGGATATCATGTGACGACCAAAATCCCAAAGGCGAAATCAGCACAACCTCGTTCAACTCTAGGAACCAGAGTGTATCAAATAAGATTCTGAAAACATATACTAGACTGAATGGACCATCAAGAAAGATACACCTGAGAGAGGTTGATGTTTCGACAAACTATTTGCATCAACATATTCAGTGTAATCCCGAGGTGTTTGAAAATGCGGACAAGGGTCAGTAAACTGAACATATAGCATGACGAACAGATCAAAGAGCTAACCAGCCAATGCAACATGACGTCCAGTGACCTCTCTGCGGCGAAATCAGCACACAAATTCCATGTAACCAATTGGTTCAGCTAGTTTCAGTTCATTTTTCAGCTAACTCCGGTAATGGTACGATCCAGTGGTATCTAACAGGTACATATTAGTCGACTACAGGACGTTTAGTCGCCATATGCTATTTATTTTTCGCTGATTGATTTTTTTCAACTTTGAGCGATCCTTGAGATGTAAAAACTATATTTGACAGACTGCTTAATAAAAGGTTGATGCAGAGGCCGGGGTCTTATCCCCTTTTCGAAAAAATCTAGCAGGTACATTACCCTGTACTTACGCAACATAAGCTCTTTGATTTCTAATGGCCATGCGGTTTCTCGACCCACATCTGGTGTCGCATACAGCCACTGGTCCAGGACACATCGAGGAAGAGAAGAGAGGGGAAACTGAATGCCGTGGGAAACTGGATTCGATCAAACAGACCACCAAAACCTGGTTGCGCTGTGAGAAACCAAAAGAAAAACGAATCTTCCCGAGTGTTTCCAGTCGATGGAAACTGAATGCGGTGCGAAAGAACTATTGGAAAAAAAATCCTATTGAATACAGTCCTCGCATAGAAAAGCTAGTATAGGAAGCATTGCGACTCTCTGTCGGTCTGTCCTAAGAGAAACCTTTTGAATCAGGGGGGCCTAAAACTGGGAAGAGGGGAAGTGGAGAACGTACCACCATTGCTGATGCAAGAAGCTACGCCCCTCTGGCCGTCTCTTCCTCTCTCTGCGGTGAAGAGCAGGACGGTCCAGGTGGAGGTGGAGGCGGAGGCGGAGGCGGAGGAGAGCGCGACTGACAGCGACGGCAGAGGCGAGCAGGAGGAAGAGCGCGACAGCGACGGCGGAGGAAGGGGGGATACGAGGAAGAGGGGAGGGGAGCGGAGTCGCAGAGGACGGCGACGGAGTGCGCTCCTTCCCCCTCCTCTCTGCCTTTAGGCGAGGAGCGAGCAGACGATCGAGGCTGCGCGGCACAACAGGATACACAGAGTTTGCTGCTCCTGCCGTGTACCCGAAACCTTTTTTTTTTCTGTTTTTCCGGTGAGGGGACAGGGCGGATTAGTTGAAATGGGTGCGAGCCGTGGTGCCCTCTCACGATGTGCGGCTGCACACAGATATGGTTACACAGATTCTGTGCGCAGTGCACATCTCTATGAAAAAAGTAGGAGGAGAGAGAAAAAAAAAGTATGTAGACGCGTGGTTTAGATAAAAAAGTTAGACTGGCTATAGCTGTTATGCACCGGTCAATGATAGCTTTTGATCGGTCTATATTTTATTAATAGGAAATAATAATAGTCTTACCAACTATTTGTTTATGTCATGTTAGCATCGGGTTGTTTTATTTCTTTATATTTATAGGACCTGATCCTGTTTTATAGATATGTCAACCCAGAAATATAATATTTCTTTCAATAACTTTATACTAAATTAATGACAGTTATTACGAATTAGAGGGCATACCTAGCAAGAATTTTTATTTCTTGCAATTTAAGAAAAAATATTATTTCATAGAGACCTCCATTTCGGTTAAAATGTATGCACATAGTTTTAAAAAAGCCATTAATTTGATCAACTAAATATGAATTATATGTCATAAAAATTATATCATCCAAAACTTATTTTGAGTAAGAATTTATGGTACATCTTTTGTGATATATATTCATATTTTATTGATCAAATTGATGGTCAAAGATTTTCTTAAACAATTGTACATGACTTATAAACGAGAATGGAGGGAGTAGTAAAGGTTTTTTCTCTCAGTTTAAGATAAACATCAATTTCCTTTTTATTGTCTAGTACTCCCTCTGTTTGGGCTTATATGTCATGCACGGATAACTAGGTTGCTAATTTGACCTATAAAACATAGATAGAATAAAACAAAAAATATATCATCAGAAATTTTAGATATTATATTTTCTAACAGTATAATTTTTGTGCTATATAATTTATATTTTATTGGTCAAATTAGCAACTTAGGTGTACGCGTAGGACCTATAATCCTAAACAGAGGGAGCATATGGGAAGATAGAGAAAGGAGAGGTGGGATGAATAATTGCCATTAACTCCACCTTAATAGTAAAGATTTTGTTTCTTCTATTCCTTGCAATCCAAGACAAAAAAAAAGTTTTTGGTTTCTTTATTACATCCCTTTTTATGAGGAGATGGGATAAACTCCATGGAAATAATACGATCAAAATTGTTGGATTAGTTTAAAACAAGAATGAAATTTTGTTAATATAGTTGAATTCCTAGTGAAATGAGTGAATCTTCAACTTTTACTTAAATTCATTTTGGAATGTATTTGAAGTGTTCTCTAAAATCCATGGAAACCATTTGAAAGTATTAAAATGTTTGAAAAATTACTAACCTTGAATAAATATATCTAAAATCCGAATGAAATCAGGGAAATCTTTTTTAGGGCAGTGTGCTATATGATAGAACCAAGTTCCACACTACTTTGCTCCCCTCATGCTTCGATGTGAAAGTTATGGCTTGGTCTCAAACAAGTTACTATTCTGTCTGACATGCTAACTGTACCACGAACTATCAAATTCATCCCAGAGCCAAAAAAAAATAGTCCTTAAAATAGGTTTTCTCCTTGCTTTATAAATAAAGCTACAAACGTTCGGACCGATACAAAGTGATGACTAACCCCTCTTACAAGTAGATCAAAAATAAGGAAAACAAAGTAGCCACACCCTTGTGAGAGAGAGACGAGACTACTAACTAGAGGTACCACCACTCCACTTTGTGAAACCACCGAACATTGTCACACCACACCCACCAAGGCCGCATGCCTCTCTCTGGGCCGTGGAGCATCGATTGTGCCATCGGATAACAAAGACGAGGAGCAGCGAAACTCCGTCACATGTATAAGATAGGTGGCTGTTGATACTGCCCAAGCCAGTGCCAGATGAGCCTCAAAATAGGATCTGAACTTGTCCGCCAATGACAACGGAACGAGGCTGAGACATACCGGAGCTCCATGACGACGCCTCCAAAAGGGTAACAAAGCATCACGTCGCCGTCGTCGAGACCAAGGCGGTCAAGGATTTTCCCCCAGAGCGCTGACGTGGGAGAGATAACCACAACGACGCCTCTAAGAGGGTAACGACACCCACAGGTGTCGCTACCGCTGCCGCCAGAGCGTTGATCTTTCGCTTGTAAAAACCTTCACACCACAACCCGGTACGTCAGGCCACCCATTTTCACCAAGCCAAACCTCCATAGTATGATCTCGGATTCACCTTTGCCGAAGCGCCGCCAATACCAAGATCGTCGCCGGCCGCTACTCGCCACCCACATGGCCAAAGAGACAAGTCACCATCACTTTCACACCGCTCGCAGTTAGATTTAGGCCCGGTTGGCCAAGATCTGGCGCCCTAGACATAGTGCAATCAGGGGACATGCGTTGGGGACCGGGAAATCCAGCAAAGGCACATTCCTGCCTGACCCGCCTTACCCACCATCCCAATCACTGGTTGTTGCCACTTCCATGCGCCTCGCACCTCCGTCCACACCTGGAGCCCCGCCGCCATCACATTTCGCCACCACGGAGTTGATCTCTCATCATCACCGCACCACCACCAACTGGGATCCCCCGCACTTCCCTCAGCGCGCACGAGAAAAGGTAGGCATGCCGCCGCCGGCAATACGCGGGCTTGCCCGGTGGTCCTCGCCGGCGGCAGCAAGGAGGGGGGGGGGGTCTGGAGAGTGTGGAGGCTAGGGTTCACTGTCGCCGGCAAGAGCCGACGGAGCGAACGAAGTGTTTCCAAACGTTATCCACTAACAAAATCAGTCAGAAAAATAATACTCAACTCCATCCAAAAAAACTAATAATACTCAACTCCATCCAAAAAAACTGTCGTAGATTTGTCTAAATCCATGTATTTAGACATGTTTTACTCTATAGATACATGCGACATCTTTTTAGGACCGAGGGAGTAATAATGGAAAGAGCAAAACTACAAAAAAGAATATCTGATATCCATATGCCTCTTCAGGGCGAGAATTGACGAACATCCCAGCTTCGGTGGCCTTCGCACGGTTTCAGAATTCAGAGAACATCCCAGCTTCGGATGGCCTTCGCACGGTTTCAGAATTCAGAGACGTCAGCATTGCACTTCTCCGGAGCTGAAGACACATTCAGAAATCTAGAGAATATCCTGAAGGCAGCACTTATACTTTTTATTTCATTGGACATAATATTTTGTACTTACAAAGAACAGTAATATTTTGTATTTCATTTGACACTATAATTTATAAGAATGGAACACGTTACAGGACTACATGATCAAGATTTGAACCTGAATACTACGAGGACAGCAACCTAGTCTGAATTCTCAAAAAGACGGTAACTAGATTCAAAATCAAGGAAGCACAAAAATGTAATCTTGGAGAATCACAATTTGTTTGTGACTGCATAATATTCACAAGGCTGAGAAGTACAAAGCAGCAGGGACAGAAGACCAAACCGCACATTATTCATCTTCAAGATAGTATACACGAGATTCAGCATCCAGAGCTACAGGCACCATTATCTACAACCAAAATTTGGCTCAGTGGAGCATTATGATTTTAAGCCGGTTACTGAGGACTGGCAGGGATTTCATGGTCCGAGAAGATCGATGACGCGGCCTCATGATGTACTCGATCTCCATGTATACACGAGATTCAACATCCAGAGCTACAAGCACCATTATCTACAACAAAACTTGGCTCAGTGGAGCATTATGATTTTAAGCCGGTTACTGAGGACTGGCAGGGATTTCATGGTCCAAGAAGATCGACGACGCAGCCTCATGATGTACTCGATCTCCATGTATCCTCTTCTGCAGGCTCTCCAGGCTCACGACACGTCGCAGAGAGGCTGGCATTGAAGCCATCTCTTCCCTACTGGGCACAGGAGTTGCTGCCTCCTGGAGATCAGGCCTGATCTGATCGTCTTCGAGTAAGCCCTGGAGGAAATGGCTCATGCTCTCTTCATTAGGAGCAGCATCAGCAGAAGCTGCATCAGATACACATGAAGAGAATGGTGCGCTGCTAGTTCCAGGCATGTCTGATGGAGTGGAGAACAGCAGGCTTGTTCCAGTTACTCTCCTCACAGCTTCTTCAGCTATATTCACCTGAACAAAAATAATTTGTCAAGATAACAAAGAAACGAAATATAGCACTGGTTTCATTTAATTCATAGACCCTGGAAAAGAGAATAATTTAAGAAAGTAGTGTCTCACTAGAACCTCATGAAGATTATATTTGTAGAATATAAGTATTAGCTATAGACAAAATTTTGGAAAGAAAAAATCATTTTATACACATAGGGATAACCCTAAAATTCGTGAAAACATATTGAAACTCTATGTCTAGTGTTTGCAGAAAAAAAAGAACAAGTAATTGTTGTAAAATGGATGTTATAAAATCACCTTTACCAAGAGATAAATACAGAGTTTTGCATGTACTCACACACAAGCACTAACAAATGTATGTATGATTGTGCCCTGTTTGACTCCTCATGTGCAGTATGAGACAGAACAGATCTCCCATAAGGACCAAAACCACAGGCTTAATGAGACACTCTCGAAGCATTGCAACAGGGTATGAGCGCGTATTTATATTTTGTTTCATTTTTACAATGCCCACACCTGTAAGAAAACATTGTTATTATTCTTACCACCAAAGAATAAAGTTGTGAAATATAGAACTAAACTATCCTTTTTCACTAATAGGAGAGGATAATACCTGCCTTCCTCACGAGAAGTACAATCTCAAATCCAAAAAATGATATTGTAATCTTTGATAGTACAGTTAGGGAGTTACAGATCATGTAAAGCAAAGTTGCCAAATACAAGAATGCTTTATTTGCCATGTCTGGGTTCTCCAAAGAAAAGAGAAAGCAGATGAACAATGTTAAGTACAAAGCTTAGTAAAGTAACTACCGATTAATGATCATAACATTATATCAGGGCCATAATCAACAGATTCACAATCAAACCCCTTCAGATGGTAAGAAAACAAATTGTAGGATGCAATTAAGAGTTAACCAGAATAAAAAAGATATACCTTTCTCCTCATAGTCTGAATATCAACTGTAAGATTTCTGTTGCCAAGAGAAGCTTCCTTGTATTTCTGAGTCATGTCAGTCAGGCGCTTTAGCAAAGATGCATTCTCAGCTCTCAATTGTGTAACCTAGATGACAGAGTAGTAATTAGCACAGTTATCTTAATTTCAGGTAGACTTTAATTTAAACATCATGGGTTGCGATTTCGTTTCAGACCTGTGATTCAATGTCATTCTGGTGTGCTTGTTTCCTTTTCCTTGACCTCCTGGCTGATTCTCGATTTGACAGCATCCTGATCACAGTATTAAAAAGCGAGAATTTTAGCACACAAAGGTTGTACAAGTTTTCCAAGATGGCGCACTCAATATCATGTATAATGGTAGGGACTACTAGCAAATTTACTCAAAAACAATCAAGCCAAACAACTCCCTCCACTTATTTGAGACTTTGGTGGAATTGTTTTAAATATAAATGCAGGGACATTTTTAGTTTTATAGATAAATATGTGGGGAGTATCAATATTAATAACTTGGTAAAGGCTCGAGCATGTATGCTTGGGGGGACTGGATCATCTCTGTCTGGTACCCTCTGCCTTTTCACCTGTCCCGAACCATTGAATTGGCAGGATGAGGGAAAAGATTGAGATATATCTCCTCACAAAAAAAAATCTTGCCCCACTAGTATCAAGTTATGGTTTCCAACTGGATAATTTGAATGATAAATGGTGGCAGGAGAAGATTTTTGGATGATAGGTAGAACAATATGGCTAAATGGCCACAGACTGAACTAAGATTTTTTTTTATAATAGCTCCTTCAAAAAATGCATTGATTAGTTCTAGCTGCATGTTGAAGATTGTGGTAAATGGAAAATTTTGCAGTACCTCTTCACCCGCTTTGCACTAGCAGGATCTGTATTTTCCTCAAGATCACCCTCATCATCTGAATGCTCCTTTGATGTACAACTATTAGTTGGCTTGCCTTGAACGACAGTACCATCACCTATTATAGAAGAAAAGAAAGAAATTCACTTAATGAGGATATCACACAAGAGTTAAGAGTTCAAATGTTATATAAAATGCCTATACACTTCTTGAAACACACTTGTAGGTGCTCTTCTAAAACATGTATGATGGTGTGGAAATATGAGGATAGCACACAAGAGTTAAACATTGAAATGTCTCGAGACTTTCAGAATGCAAATTGGTGTTGACAGAATGACAGGAATGCGTATGTTATGTGGTATGTCAGCATGCAGCATCAGTGAAGCAGGATCAGAATACTCATCTTTTCAAATTTGACCTCAACAAATTATTCTCATCTTTGCATCAATGGAGTATGTTTTAGCTCTTTTCTCATTTGTCAACATAACACCGTGTTGCCAAACCCAGAACCGTTATTTCTCTTCATTTTCTGGATTCTCTGGACAACAGTTAAGAAACTACTAGTGACATCTGACTCTTCTGATGGTTCAGGAGTGCCAGAAGCAAGAGACTACCAAATAAAAACAAAAAAAATAGACCTAATGATCAGATGTAAATTTGAAATATAACATTCATTCTAGCGGAACTATGGAAGACTGTCAAGATAGACCATATTTTGTCAATGAAAGACAATACTGTTTTTGTTAAATTCATGTGGGATACACATCTGGCTCGATTTTGCTGAAGTTGCTTCACAGACTGAAATGAATGGGATTATGGCAGTGCATGTAAATACCATCAAAAGAAGCTTGAGACACCAATTGCGACGTGTCTGAAGCTTGTGAATTGGGGTAGCTCAAAGCATATTCTTGAGGTTTAGCTACCTGAAATCGAATTACATGCAAAGTTAGCTCATGGACATCACACTTAAACGGTACTCGCAGGGGCACATTCCAAAATCTAACAAAGACAAAACAAAAGGTAAACACAGTTCACCGCCACCAAGCAGCTGCCACTGGACATCAAGCCAGCCCAACTTCATTGCATATCACCCATATTTGAACACCCCTGGTGCATGCGTGTCACTTTCAGGAAGAACATACCTTTTCATACCAGCTTAGGAAAATCAAAGAAGATCCCTATTTTTCTAGAATGCAAAGAAGATCCCTATTGTTTCATACTCTCCGACAACATAAGACTCATTTAATATTGTAATCATTTGTGATCAATGAAAATCCATCAGAATATGCTCATAAACTGCATATGTGGTTGAAACAGGTCTGCTTCCCTCCTAGCAACACCGTTACACGTCACAATGGTGACATGTCACACTACAGTATCTGCTATCCTATGAAGATCTACACACTGCACCAAAATACCTCTGAGGATCTAGGTGACCAGGATTCCTCTCCCCTGATCTTCCTGAAGGAACAAAAGGCACATCATTGCCATGATCTTTTCCTGGAGTCTGATCCGGAAATAATACCCAACTGGTTCGAATTCCATGCAAATTACAGATATTGTATCGCTAATATGGCAGCAATTTAAACCACTAAGGCAAATGTACTTGGGAAATTCAGTTTGGCAAGATTGTTCATCGGAAGACTGAAAGCAGATTCGTGTGTGTTTCTCACTTTCTCCTGAACTAAAAAATTGCAGCAGAACTACCCTAGAAAGGATTTTCATGGAACTTACAGAAGCTACAAGAGAGGC
Source organism: Avena atlantica (assembly GCA_910589765.1). Lineage (NCBI taxonomy): Eukaryota > Viridiplantae > Streptophyta > Magnoliopsida > Poales > Poaceae > Avena > Avena atlantica. The sequence continues at coordinate 167,622,022 of OU342737.1, forward strand.
TACAAATCTAACCAAATCTCAGTCCAAGCAAGAGAAAAAGCAAAGAGATAGTTGTGCTTCGAAGAGGAGAGACCGTACCATGGACTTGGCCACGGCGGCGCAGTACAGTTCGAGCTTCCTCTTGAGCACCGCTGCGTACTCCTTGGGATCTCCGCCGCCGCCGCCACCGCGGACACAGTTCACCTCCACCACCTCGTCGCCGCCGCACTCCATTCTTGGGAAATAAAAGAAAACTGCTCTCTTTCCCCGTGGCGGGTGGCAGTATTACTCAAGAAGGAAAAAGATTTAGACGGACTATGGAGCAGGTGCTCTTCGGGAGAGAAGGGAAAGGGCGGAGATTTGGGATTTGGGATGAAGGTGAGCGATGGTGGAGACGGAGGCGGCGAGGGGGAAGGTTTATAGCGGCGGTGGAGGGGGTCGCTGTCGCGGTGATGCCCATGTGTTCCACTTCTCCGTGCTGCAAAAGATCTAGGGAGTCTACTGGCGAGGTAAGTGGACAGAATCCGCTCCAGTGTGTGTTCCTGTCCACGAATTTTAGATCTTTTATGTGGGCCCATAGGAATTTCATGGAAATCAGAAAATCACAAAAGTTGGCATTTTTTATTTTATTCGGTGCATCCATTTTAGGCAGCTACTAGGGGTTGGATACCTATTTCGGACGACATCCTGACCGTCTGATGTCACTTAAGGCGAAAATCTTAGCTAGCTGATCTTTATAAGAGAATATTTGGTGTGCACTAGTATGTTTTTTTTTGGCTAAAATTACACCGATCTATTAATAATTATTAACAACGTATAAAAAGGGATAAAAGTCCATTGACCACCTAGCGATGTCGTCCCCGCCTCTCCATCATAGGAGCCGTGCAAAACTTGTGGTAATAGAGATTGTTATAGTATGTTGCTTTTCTTCATGGAACATTTGTATTGGATGCAGCAAAGCAAGACAACAACTAGCACTTAAATATGTTGGGATAAAGAGAGAAACTTTTCACAACAAGAAAAATTAAAGACATACTAAAGAGGTTTTATTTTTGAAAATAAATGAGATAATGACAATCATCAAAAATACCTCCACGCGCCTCAAAAAACATATACCCTTCCTCCTAGTTTGCGATACCAAAATTGACGAGCATTGGACACACTCTCAAGAAACTGTGCAAAGATGAGGCACATGCAAAGCCCGACTACCATCGATGGTAGTGATGGGTGAAGCTGCTCTAAGTGCTTGAGACAGAAGGGACCAAAGATCAATAACTAGGTCATTTCACCTTTTGCATGATTCTCTTGTTCCCGCTCACTTGTCTCATTTATCATTTACAAATTGTCACCACAAGAATGTGTTCAAGCTAGTAGTGGCATCAAGGTTCCAAGTGCTCAAACTAGGACTAAAACACAAGTATAACAATTTTGAGTGGATAGCAAACACTAAGCAAAGCCTCTTTTGCTAGAAAAAGTCTGCATCTTATCAACAACTTATGCCAAAAGTGAAGTAGAGATGTCACTATCAATTTTATTCACATATGCCCCACCTTGTAAAAATCAAATAGCCTACTTGACAACCAAGAAGCTAGATTCTGCACATATTGTAGGTTGTATTTGATTTTTGTTCTTGGGGCCAAGTGTGCGCATATAGCTTCACACCAACCAACATGGTTTTCATATCAAATATCCCAAAAGGGGCGTTTATTGTTGAGTATTGATTTATGCATGTATTTTCTTTCTAAAAATACTGAGTGCATAACAAGTTGATTTGTACTCAACACGAGTGTTCTCTAGATGGTTGGAGCTTGATCGCCTCTTTTGGCAACTTTGTATGCATCTTATTATCAGCAATTCGGGCTACAAGTCAAGTAGACCAAGTGTCCTTCTCAACTTTCGTTCACATCTCCATGTTGCAAAAGATCTCATGAGCTTATTGTGAGCCAAGTGATTAGAATCCCTCGATCCATGTGCTCTTGTCCACGAAATGTGGTTTTTCTTTCTGAATGTGGATATTTTTTGGGTGGGACCTGCACCATATCTTTCACAGGGCTAGAAAAATTGCGAGGCTGGCAAGCATGTAGAATATATGGATTGGCTCTGTGGCTGATATTTTTGTGGATGAAGACACATTGGATGTTTATGGGTCATCTTCATTTGATTCTTAGTGCCTAGTTGAACCCTATGATTCCCACGACAAAGACATGAGGGAAGCTTCAACTAAATCTATGCCACAATACATCCTTGTCCTAGGTGATAAGATGAACCAATAAGGTGGCCAAATTTGGTGACATGGCAACAACATAGAAAAATCATCAAGTGGCAGCTTTACTACTTGGTCAAAGAAGGCGTCGAGGAGAACGAGGAAAGGAAGAAGGATATTGGAGAGCAACATGTGGACCATCGGATGCCAATGACGATTAAGTTACCGTCTACTTCTTCCATTCTTAGAAAAAATTGTTGTAGTTCAGAGGGAAACTCCCATGCCCACTAATTGGTTTAATTTAGGTGCACCCGTGCACAAAGGCCCTAAATTACCATTGAAAAGTTACATAAAAGGTTACAAAATTCACACCACACGCATCTTCTGGTTCCACTCATAACTAAAATTTTCCATTTTTCTATTTTATTTTCTAGGGTGTGAATTAAATGGCGAGCTAAAATGTTCGTACATACTAAGTGAATGTCGTGAAACAATAGCATGTGACTTTTGATGCATATTTAACTATACGATCCCAAGTCAACATGGTTTAGGGCCAGGCTATACATGTTCCTTTACTACCTTATGCAGCAAGTAGCTAAATCAAGGAGAGAGAGAGAGAGAGAGTCATTGTCAAGTTTTTCTTTCTTTGGTAGTGAATATCATTGTCAAGTTCTTTAGCTAGGCTGACCAAGTTGAAAAAATATCACAAGCCAAGTTGCGGTCACTCCAAGCCAAGTGGCTAGAATCTATGCATGTTCTAAGGTTGTAGATCTTTTTTCCATGGGACCCATAGGCAATAGGGTATCTTTATCTTGGCTAGGATGCTGGCCAGCTCAGCGGACCGCCTGATTCACTTATTTTTCTCATGGCTAAGAAGCTTGCTAATTCAGCAATCATGTACTGTAATTAAGGATATGTTTTAGGGCTGATATTTTTGTGGATGGGGGCATATTGGATGGGTATATGTCATGTTGTTAGATTCTCACCACCTAGTTGCAAATCGAAATACATGGAGTCCACTGTGACTACATCCGTACCACGTACACTCTTGGCCTAGGTGATAAGAAGACCTAACAATATGGACAAATTTGCTGACATGACAACGATAAAGAAAAATCATCAAGTGCCAGATTTGGAAGAAGGGTGTTTGAGTATGACATGTGGACCCTTGTATGCGTGCGTGCACCTCTCCAATCCTGGGCGAAATTCGTTGAGGTATAGGAGGCTGCGTCTCGTACGCATGAAGGCACTTAGGTGCACTCGTGCACTAATTTTCCTTCAATTTTTTGGTTATAAACTCGCCCAACTGAGTTTGTCTGCTCTTTTTTTTTTGTGTGTGTGTATGCGTGTCTGTGTATGCGTGTGTGTTTGGATGGTGTTTTACGCTGCAATTTGACGACACAACAAATACCCCCACATGGTACGCGAACGTTGTGAAAAAAAGGGCCAGTGGCTTTTGATGCCTTTTCTAATGGAAAATGATAGTATTCTCCCGGGGGATTGGGTGATTTTATCCCCGGGTCGCTGCCCGCTGCTCTGTTCGTATGTACCAGGTCGTGGTGGACCTGGCCATCGTGGTAGGCCCGTGTTCAGGCTAAGGACGTCTTCCACCGTCTTCCTTATCCCCAATTTCTCTTCTAAACACAGCCATGAAGCCTACGCGCTGCCGCCGCCGTGCGCTGTCGCCACAGCAGCCTCGCCTCCACCGCCGGCAGGGAGTGAGATCAGGAGGAGGGATGCCTCACTCTGCTCCTCCGTTCAATGGCAAAGCTCGAGCACCCTCGCCGGGAAGCCCCGTGCACCATGGAGGCCGGCGACCTCCACAGCGACTCCCTACGCACCTTCGCTGGGAAGCCCCTTGCGTCATGGAGGTGCGCCTCCATCCGGGCGCACGCGAGCTCCGGCATCCTGCCGTCCACCGGTCAGCTTCTTTACGGAGATGGACTTTTTTTGGCATGGAAGTGCTCGTGTAGATGGAGTGGCCATGGCCCCGACGACGACGTTGCTACGTACGGTGTCCGTTGTTGCTATTTGCAGTATTGATGCTTGCTACATGCGGCCAGCGATGGTGCTACTGCGATCGAACGACGGTGCTACAAACAGCCACGCGTTTTGCTACTTACGGCAGGCGGAGGTGCTATAAACGGCCACGAGTTTTGCTACAAGGTCTCCGGCGAAGTTGCTTTTTGGGACAATTACTAATTTTTCTGCTACATACCTTTTGTGATTTTGCTATAATAGAGTAAATTTTTTGCTACACGGTCTCCGGCGAAAGTCTCCGGCGAAAATCTCCGGCGAGGTCTCTGTCGAAAGTCTCCGGTGAGGTCGGGTTTGCTAAATTAATAGATTTTTTTGCTACAACCTTGTACTAGTTTTGCTACAATAGCGTATAGGTTTTGCTACGGGTCCAGTGAAAGTCTCTGGTAAAATTGTTTTTTTGCTACATTGGTTTTTGCTACATTAGCACTTTTTTTTTGCTACCACAGTTTTATGGTTTTGCTACAATAGCATAAAATTTTTGCTACACGGTGTCCGGAGGTCTACCGGCGAAAGTCTCCGGTGAGATCTCCGGCGAGGTCGGGTTTGCTACATTAGCATAACTTTTTTGCTACACGGTCGCCGGCGATGTCTCCAGCGAACTCTCCGGTGAGGTCCAGTCTAATTTTCTATTTTCTGGATCGAACTATTTGTAGCAAAAACGAGTATGTCTGTAGCAAAAGCGGAATTTTGAATCAAAAAGAGAACACGTGGTTGGCTGGGGACCCGGAGGATAAAAAACACAAATCCTCCGGAGGACGCGTAGTACTGCCCTTTTCTAATTATGAACTGTACTTTGGAAGTTGAGCGAGCCCAAGTCGGCACGGTTTAGAGCAGGTCGAATGTGTGATCTTTATTTTCACTACCGTTTGCAACAACTATATAAATGATCCTATAAACCAGGGAGGGACACATGTCATTGTCAAGTTCTTTAAATCTTTTCCCCATCCAAGTTGCAAAATAAAAGATCAGAGGCCAAGTTGCACCAACGAACCGCAAGCCAAGTGGGCACGCAGGAGAACCTCTATGCACGTTCCAGGAAGGTTGCGGACCTTTCTTCGTTGGCCCCAGCGTATCTTTTCCTTGGCTGGGAGGCCAGCCAGCTCAGCAGGCGCGCCATCCACTCGACCTGGTCTGCGGCTGATATTTTTCCTGGGTGGAGGCCGCGTCGGACGCTGCCTAGTGTTCCTATCCACACAAACCAGATATTATTTTGTTTTGATGATTGTCATTGCACGCTACGACCAAGGGAGCATCTGTTGGTGCCACTTTACGTGTGCACATGATTCATGTCTGGCGCATCGCCATCGCGCCGGGTAGCGCCGTAGTGGTACAGCTTGGAATTTCACCGATCTCCAGTAGCGGCGTTAAAAGCGCCGCAGTAGTGACGTTAAAAGCGTCACGTGCTAAAATAATCGTCAGTATAGCGTGTGAAAGGCCGTGTGGGTTCTTCTAGCGGATGCGCGAAAATTGGACGCGTCTGAAAAATGTTAGATCGTGCGGGATTCAGCCGTGCGCGAAAGAATTTGGGCGCCGCCGAGCGCACGCGCTATAAAGTGGAGCGCGCAGGAGTGCCGCCAACCACCTTCTGAGGCCGCCGCCTCGGCATCCACAACTACAAGTCCATGTCACCTCTAACATCACACCCAAAAGGTCGTCAGATTGGGCGGGGTGTTCGGTGCGTAATCTACGCAAACAACAAACAAAAAGACGGAGAAAATGCTATTTTATTTTAAAATAATTAAAGAATATTTTGAAACAAACGGCACCTTAATTTTTTAAGGCCCATGGACATATATTATCTGTAACCAATCCTTACTAAAACATCCTTACAAGAAAATAAAATAAAACATAAGTTCTTGAAAAGTTCAGCACCATCATTTTTTGTATATCTCGATGGCGTGTTGTGATCAAATCTCGATGCCGCCTCTATACCTCCGACGTAGCAAAACTCGTGTAGGAGAAAGATTCAAAAAACCCAAGTGCCCGTGGAATCAGCGATCGACGTAAACTAGAAGATGCTAGAGACCACGATCTTGAGAGATCGCCTTCACGGGGAAGCTAGTATAGAGAAGGCCCGAGAGATAATCCGTGTTCCATGTTGGGATCCGAGGGCAGAAAATAAAAAAATTCCTATGCTTGAAACCCCTAATGCCAGGATCTATCTATTAGTAATGCAGTAACGGGAGGGGATATGGTATTCATACCTTTGAAGACGGAATGTGGTTAACATACCGTGGAGAACGCGGGCGATGTAGTCGTACCGATGCCGACCTCTAGGTCACTCGAAGTCCAACGGCTCTGATAACTCCTAGTGCCGAAAGTACGACACCGCCTGAGGGAGTAACACACATATGATGCTTGGCGATGACTCCCGCTTCTCTCTGATCCAGCCGAGATTGCTAAAGTAGATCTCTCGGATCCGAATCCTGCAACGCGATGGTGTTTCGCGGTGAATAAGTCCTTGTTCACGCAGCACAAACAAGGGGGCCACGAGAGAGAGAGAGAGAGAGAGAGATGGAGGAAATTCCCAAAGGTAGGAAGCCTTTATTCATTTTCTGGTGATTTAATTGCCTCCTAAACCATGTGGAAAATAGGGCATATGGCTTCATACCTAAGCCATGTTGGACTAAACAAGGAGAAAAGAGGGGGAAGGGAGGTGTCCACCGGCCAAGGTCCTCATGGGCCTCACCGGCGGGTGCATGGCGCCCATGCGGCCCCTCCTCCCTTTCCTCCCTTTGCATCTTTTCCTCATGGGCCTTTTTACCTATGGAAATTGGCCCAAGGGATTTTAATCCTTTTATTTTATTAAATTATTAAATCACTATTTAATATTTAATTACATATTATTTAATTCTCGTGGCTATGGAACACCTTCCATACCACTCCACACATCCTTCGGACCTTCCAGGAACCTTTTGGGTTTCTCCCTCTCTTTTCTTTGGTGATTTCGATGATCTTGAAACGATCTCCGAGCTTCATCAAACACGTAAGCATGCTACCCAACAGTTCAGGAACACTCCAGACATGGTCGAGACCCCTCTCGAACTAATGATCATTAACGGGACCTGGATGCTGATGGCTCCAAAAATCGCCATCTTTCTCCATGTTTAAACATTGTTTTTCGTCAAGCAATTGACACTGTTCTCTCTTGATTTTCCACTAATGGCTAATTGTTACAAAGATATGTAAAACCTTCCTTTGATTGCAGGAAATCACACTTTTATTGTGAAACCAGGAGTCATAAATGATGATTTTGAGAAAGTATTGACAACCAAGTATGCATGGAGCAATTACCAGGCGCCATTCAACGTAACGACCAGTGGTACGGGTGCGTCCCGCCCGTACGGGGTGGCAACGGCTTCGTCTCGTCAAACCCTACAACTATCATGAAGGCCCCTATATATTTTGAGGTCCTAGTATCGTGCAGGAGGCCGCCATTCTCAGATTACATCACAACACCACCAAAGGAGATCCACACCATAGTTCATCCCTTCCATCTCCCATCCTCTCCATTAGACATAGACATTACTTTGTACTTGAGATCTCCTTGTGATTCAGAGACCATTGTAAGAATATTTGATTTCAATCTAAGTATTTTGCATAATTTTTTCTATCCTTGATATTATTGTTATGAGTGAGTAGTCCTCGCGGGCTGCGGGTTGGGGATAAACCTCGCAACATTTATGTGCATCTAATATGTGGAAGATTTATGTATTGGTTTGTAAAAGGGATTTGTATCAATTGTTTCCTTGTCTCTTGCCTCGATATTTGGACTTGTAGGTACCCAATACCCCCGAGATCGATCAAGTCTTGAGGTGAGATACTTTGCTAGCGGAAATCTCATAGGAAACCCAATGATATAAGGGGATGTATGGTCTTTTCTTAGCAACCCATTCGGGATCACAACAACATCACCACTTAATGTTTTGATCTGTATTTTACACTTAATAATTGTTTGTAACCGGTGCTTTATGGTACATTCAGTTGGATAAAAAGACTATTGCTATGTATGTGGCCTCTCAGAGGCTCTAGTATATTAGGATGTGTTTGTTGGGGTTCGCAGGAGGAAACAAAAAATCTAGCTATGCGAACACGATAACCAAGATCTATTCTATGTAGACATAAGTAACGGAGAGGGAGACAGTATTCATACCCTTGAAGACCATGGCACACCTTACGCAGGTAGTCATATATTGATGAAGACAAGCAGCGCCCCAAGTGTGGCACCTCAAAGATCTACATACGTTCGGTGTAGGCGACGTCTCCCGGGATCCGATCCATCCGAGCAGCAGAAGAAGAAGGAACCCAGACCGTCCTTCGCATGATGGTAGTGCAGAGGTGGCAAAAAAATTCCCACAAGAGCCTATTCCAATCTAGGTGGATAGGGAGCTCTAGGGGAATAGAGAGAGAGAGAGAGAGAGGAGAGATTAACAGAGGGGGAGGGGAAGCCCTCTATAGGAGGAAGGGAGGGGAAACCCTAGGGTTTGGTTTGGGAGGAGCCCCCACAACCGCCTATAGGGGTGTGGCCGCTGTCCCTAGGTGGGCCCCATGGGGGTTGCACCTCAGGGTTTGGCGCATTGATGACCCACAAGTATAGGGGATTACAACAGTCTTCACGGGTAGTATTACCCAATTTATTGATTCGACACAAGGGGAGCCAAAGAATACTTGCAAGCCTTAACAACTGAGTTGTCAGTTCAGCTGCACCTGGAAATAGTTCTTGCTCATAGAAGTTTATCAGTAGCAACAGTTTGTAGTAGCAACAACAACAGCAACAACAACGGTGAAACAATAGCAATAGTAACAGTAACGGTAACAGTAGGATTTGAGTCCGGTAGGCATAGGGATGGATGGACGAGCGTTGCATGGACGAGTCTAAACATGTAACTTCAAGAACTAGGGCATTGCAGATAAATAATAACAAGCATCCAAGTACTAAACAATCCTAGGCATGTGCTCCAAATATAGTCATACGTGCTCGCAATGAGAACTTGCACAACATCTTCTGTCCAGCCAGCCCGTGGCAGCGGGGCCTCTATGTAACTACTGGCAATTAAGGTGCTCCTTTTAATAGAGCACCGAAGCAAAGCATTAACACTCCGTGAACACATGTGATCCTCACACCACATCCATCCCCTCCGGTTGTCCTAATTATTGTCACTTTGGGGCCATTGGATCCGGACAATGATATGTGTACACAACTTGCAGATAAGATCATAAACAATACTATCATAATGATTCAATAATAAGTTCAGATCTGAGATCATGGACTCGGGCCCTAGTGACAAGCATTAAGCACAACAAGCTGCACCAAAGTCAAATAGCACTAATAGAGATACTAGGCACTATGTCCTAACAGATCTTATTCGATTACATGATAGAACTCATCCAATCCCTACCATCCCCAAGCCTACAGCGGGGGATTACTCACTCATGGATGAGGGAAACATCGGTGGTTGATGGAGATGCGTTGGTGATGACAATGGCGATGATCCTCTCCAAATTCCCCGTCCCGACAGGGTGCCGGAACGGAGTTTCTGGATCCGAATTTTGGTTTCTGGTGGTGGCGGCGGAGCGGAACCCTTTCTGGAAAACTATCTAACCCCCCTCTGTTTTTAGGTCAGAAGGCAACTTATAGGCGCGGAGGGAGGCCGAGGAGATTCCTTGGGTGGCCAGACCTCCCCCAGGCGCGGGATCAGGTGGGCCCGCGCCTAGGGTGGGTCTGGCCCCCCCCAGGCCTCCTCTCTGTCTCCCCTTCTGGCTCCGTGGATCTTCTAGTGAGAAATAGTTTTTGGCATATTTTCCGAGATTTTTCCTGATAGTTCATTTTTTGCACAAAAACAAGACACCAAGGTAATTCTGCTGAAAACAGCGTTAGTCCGTGTTAATTGTATCCAAATCACACAAGTTTAGAGAAGAAACAATAACAAAGTGTTCGAGAAAGTAGATACGTTTTAGACGTATCACGCATGCACCCTTCCCTCCTTTCTTTTCTCCTTTGGCGCCTAGCCCCTTTGGGACTTCCCTCCAAGGGAGGCCCAATAGGCATGGGATGCCTCAAAAAATAAAATAAATATTTATTTTTTAATATTAATTCCGATAATTAATATAAAACACATATTTTATTATATCTTTCAGATCCGTATGCACTTTGTAAATCTTGACTTCGCCATTCTCAACATTTTGTCTAATGTTGTGGAATCTTAGCTGGATATGATTGACCATGGAATGAGTTCTTGGTTCCGACGCGTTCACGATGGCACCCGTGTTGTCATACAAGATTGTCATAGGGTCATCCGCACTTGGAACAACTCCCAGTTTGATGATTAAATTCCTTAGCCGAACAGCCTCATTCGTTGATGCATTAGTTGTGATGTATTCTGACTCCATTGAAGATGGTGCCACCACTAGCTGCTTCACGCTTCTCCAGGTTACCGCGCCACCATTCACTAGAAACACATATCCTGTTTGATACTTCAAGTCATCAGAGTCTGTGTTCAAGGTCGCATACATGTAACCGGTTACGTTTAGAGCTTCATCACCACCTACAAACACAAGGAACATATCCTTAGTTCTTGTAAGATACTTGAGGATATTTTTCACAGCTGTCTAATGTTCCACTCCTGGATCACTTTGGAAATGTCCTGTCCAACTAAGAGTCAGGGCCACATCAGGTCGAGTACATAGCATAGCATACATGATAGAACCTATGGATGAGGCATAGGGGATGTTATCCATCCTTTTTCTATCAGCAGCTATTGATGTACAGTGAGTCTTACTCAATGTGTTACCTTTCACTAGAGGCACAAAACCCCTTTTGGCATCTTCCATTTTGAACTTTTTCAAAATCTTCTCTATGTAAGCACTCTGACTTAATGCTACCAGGCATCTTGATCATCTCTATAGATCTTGATACCTAATATATAGGAAGCTTCACCTAATTCCTTCATAGAAAACTAACTACTCAGATATTCCTTCATGCTCCCTAATAGTTCCACATCATTCCCAATTAGTAATATGTCATCCACATATACTACTAGGAATTTCACCGAGCTCCCACTCACTTTTTTATAAACACAAGCCTCTTGATTATTTTGGACAAATCCAAAACTCTTGATCACTTGATCAAAACTTTTGTTCCAACTCCTGGATGATTGCTTTAGTCCATAAATGGAACATTCAAGATTGCATACCTTTCCAGCATCCTTAGGATCAACAAAACCCTCCGGTTGGATCATATACAACTCTTCATCATTGTGTCCATTGAGAAATGTGGTCTTGACATCCATCTGCCTTATTTCATAATCATAATATGTAGCTATTGCTAGTAAAATCCGGACATATTTCAACATTGCTACAGGAGAAAATGTCTCACTATAATCAATTCCTTGAACTTGTTTAAAACCATTTGCAACAAGTCTAGCCTTGTGGACAATCACATTGCCATCATCAACTGTCTTCTTCTTAAAGATCCATTTATTTTCCACGGCCTTTCGAGCTTCAGGAAGATCTACCAAGTTCCAAACTTGGTTTTGATACATAAATCCTATCTCGGATTTCATGGCTTCCAGCCATTTCTTGGAGTCAGCACTCTCCATTGCTTCTTTGTAGTTTCTAGGTTCTTCTTGTTCATCTAACAAGATTGACATCACAAGATTACCATACCAATCATGAGTGGTACGTATTGTTGCAGATCTCTAAACCATATGAGCTTCGATGTTATGATCTACATAATTTGATTCTTCTTCCACTTGGAGGGCGGCTCCGGAACAGTTTCCATTGCGCTACTCGGTATTTGGAGAGAAGGGTCAACGACCTCATCAAGCTCTATCTTACTTCCACTTACACCTTTCGTGATAAACTCTTTCTCTAGAAATGTGCCAGTCCTAGCGACAAACATTTTGCCCTCGATTTGTTGTATAAGGTATACCCAATAGTCTCCTTTGGGTATCCTACAAAGATACTCTTTTCCGCTTTAGGTTCGAGTTTGTCAGGCTGCGGTTTCTTAACATAAGCCACATCCCAAACTTTCAAGAATGAAAACTTTGGCTTGTTTCCATGCCACATATCATATGGTGTTGTCTCCATGAATTTGTATGGTGCTTGATTTAAAATGAAAGCGGCGGTTTCTAATACATATCCCCAGAACAACACAGAAAAATCAATTAAAGACATCATGGACTGCACACTATCCAATAGGATACGGTTATGCTGTTCCGACACACCGTTACGCTGTGGTGTTCTCGCTGGTGTAAGCTGTGGTACAATACCACATTCCTTCAAGTGCATGCCAAACTCATAACTCAAATATTCGCCTCCCCGATAAGATGCTTGATTTTCTACTTCCTTATGAAATTCTTTGAACTTTTAAAAGGTCTCAGATTTGTGCTTCATTAAGTAGATATACCCATATCTACTCAAATCATTAGTAAAGGTAACAAAATAGCGATATCCATTGCATGTTGAGACACTCATTGGTCCACACACATTTGTATGTATGATGCCCAATAGGTACGCTGCCCGCTCCATGGTTCCGGAAAAGGGCATCCTGGTCATCTTGCCCATGAGGCACGACTCGCATGTCTCAAGGGATTCAAAATCCAATGATTTTATAAGTCCATCGGAATGGAGCCTCTTCATGCGCTTTACACCAATATGACCAACACGACAATGCCATAGGTACATGGTACTATCGTCATTATGCTTACAATGCTTAGCATCAATATTATGGATGTGAGTACTACTATCAAGATCTAGAAAGAATAAACCTTTGCATACACGCGCATGAACATATAACACATCATTCATATAAATAGAACAACCACTTGTTCCAGATTTAAACGAATAATGATCTTGCAACAAGCAAGATCCACTTACAATATTCATACTTAATGCGGGTACAAAGTAGCACCTATTCAAAACTAAAATCAATCCCGACGGTAGATGTAGAGGTAGACTGCCGACGGCCACCACATCGACCTTCGACCTGTTGCCGACGCGTATCGTCACCTCGTCCTTCCCTAGGCGCCTCTTATTCCGCAACTCCTGTTGGGAGTTACAAATGTGAGCAACAAAACCGGTATCAAATACCTAGGTGTTACTCCTGGTGCTTGTAAGGAACACATCTATAACATGTATATCAAATATACCTTTGTCTTTTGTGGCAAACTTGCGGCTTTCTTGTCCTCGAGGTACTTGGGGAAGTTGCGCTTTGAGTGCCCGTCCCCTTTGAAGTAGAAGCACGTGACGTCGGCTTAGGACCAAGCCTTGTAGCCTTATAGGTGTCGGCAATAGGTTTGCCATCCTTCTTAGGCTTCTTGCCATTCTTATGTACCGACTTCTTAAAGTTGGTGGTCTTATTGACCATTAACACCATGTGCTCCTTTTTTATTTCTACCTCAACATATTTGAGCATGGTGAACAACTCAGCGAGGGTTTTAACCATCCCCTGTATGTTGTAGTTCATCACAAATCCCTTGTATCTAGGGGCAATGATTGCAACACCCTATCATTCGCGAGCTCATCTGATATTTTGCAATCTAGGGCGTTCAAGCGTTGAACGTAGACAGACATCTTAACCATGTGCTCTCTCACATTACTATGCTCTTCCATCTTGGCAGAGAATAAGAGCTCGAAAGCTTTATACCTCTTGGCCCGAGCCTGGGGAGCAATTACGACCTTGAGATCCTCAAGGATCTAAAAAGCGCTCATCTTCTCAAAATTCTTTTGAAGCTTTGTCTCCATGGCATAGAGCATTCCACTCTGGATAAGGGAGAAAGCATCTGCCTTGGAATGCTAGACATTCTTTTCGTCCTGGGAGGCGGAATCAGCAGGTTTGGCGGGCAGTACAACCTCTATGACATAGTTGAGCTTGTAGGGGACCAGGAGGATTCTTAGGGTACGGTGCCCGGCGGTGAAGTTGGACCTATCGGTTTCCAGCTTGTCCTTATCTAGGAATGAGCTAAGGTTGAAGGTGGGTGGGCGAGACATCTATAATGGATTTGCAAAGTGTTTAGACCATGTTCATAATAAATGAGCTCAAATTTAAATTTACACTAAATTAAACCTAATAGGGCTCCCACTCAAACGAACACCCCTCAATTCGTTTAGTGATCACATGATCCTAATTCACCATATCAGCCCCGATTGTCATGGCCGATGATATAGATCCAAATGTAGACATTCCCAATGTTGATCACATCAACATGCAATTCATGCTCGACCTTTCGGTCTCTTGCGTTTCGAGACCATGTATGTACATGCTAGGCTCTCCAACTCAAACTTGCGTGTATTGCAGTGCAACATGGCTTACACACACCGTATGTGAATGCAGATATGTCTGACACCAAATCTTCACGGCATGCCTCATATATGAGAACTTTCTTAGTGGTGCACACACAAGGGGAACCCTATCATTGTAATTATGTGAGGGATCATCCTATTTAAGCTACCTTCGTATATCTAATATACTTGCAAAACAATATGTACAAATAAGTATATACTTCAAAAGTATGGTGTCATGACATTGTTGCGGCTCCTTGATCGCCATCGAGAGCTCCAATGGAAAATGTTTCACAAACTTACAATTGCATGTCATGACACTCTCCCCTGCAAAATAAAGTTAGACGCTTCTACTTTATCTCTTGCATGTTTTACGCGGCTTTAGGGCTTTCAAGGCAGAACCCCTTCCCACCTATGAATGTTGAGCCACAACTCTGATTCAACAGTTTTCTCTTCACTCCCTTTTCAGGGCCCTCCGGTGTAAATGTCATATCAACTACTGTAGAGAGACAGACACCCCCAAAGAAACTTACACTTGTCGACCAGTCTCACGAATCACCACGTAATGTCGGTTGGGGGCCGCTTCATCAAACAGTATTGCGATATAACAATAACACAAAATAGGTTTGCAACTAGAAAATCAACTCTGATGGGGATATGCCGAGTGGGGTATACACAGCAGGACGTTCCCTGCTGGGTCAAACTCCCAGCGAGTGGGCCTGCAGGACGACGACTAGACCGCGACCCAAGAGGAAGCCAGGAGACTGGATGCTGAAGGCCCAGAAGCGTAGCTAGGCCCAGTCGGATTAGGTCAAACCCCTCCGAGTCCTTACCTAACTCGGTTGTAGATCTGTAAAACCCTAGCGAGGTGACTCTATATAAACCTCCCTAGGGCACGCGTAGCACTTACGTTCCATCATACACCCCATCGACTCGCTGTCGAGCTCGCCCTTTGTAATCTCTCAGCAATACAATCTAGCAGGAGTAGGTCTTTACCCTCCGGGGGGCCGAACCTGGGTAAACCCCTGTGTCTTTTGCCCTCATCTCGCACCACAGATGGCTGGCCGCCCTTGCCCCTCGTTCTACTACTTGCTGCCAATCGCAGCATATGCCGTGTCCATTCCCACGACAGTGGTGCCCACCGTGGGGCCTGGCCGGTTAGGCCTGTGTTCCGCGGCGAGACCCTACTTGCCCATCAATTGAACGATTGCCACCGACTGCATGATCACCATCGGCGAGATCCTCCAGATCTTGCCCAGCAGCTACGTTCCGGTGTCGCGCCCGGTCACCCGCGGCATCATCATGCCGGTCGGCACGATCAGCCTCTTCGTTGGCTTCATCGAAGTCATAGTCTCAGTGGTCTCAGCACGTATCGGCGAGTCACCGCCACGTTATCGACTCTCTGAGAGGTAGGTCCGCACAATCCACCGCCTCGCCTCCGAGTACGACTTGGCCAACATCAACGTGGCTGAGACCAACGCGGCCCTCAACAACGACGCCGACTCGGTGACCCTAGCCTCAGTCACCGGATCCATTGTCGCCGTGTCACCAGCGGGCTCCATCACCCAAGTCTCCAGCGTGGGGTATTTCGAGGATCCATCCATCCTCGGGATCTTTGACTCCGACTCTAGATCGGAGAACTTCGGCGACCTCCACACCGTATCTGGTCGCTTCATCGCGACCTACATGGCGAGCGGCACAAGCGCCCTGCCGGACCCCTTCTCCACGCCAATCCTGCCAACAGCGACGGCGGGGGAGGTCGAGGAGATGTGCCTGCGCCTGGAAGAGGTAGTGCGCAAGGAGCAAGCTGAGCGCGAAAAAGTTTGCCTCGAGCAGTCGACGGCGCAGGAGTTATCGCTCTACCACCAGTGCCGCATCAGGGTGTGCCTGAACCCCACCGTTCAGGGTCATGCCCTGAACTTCGACGACGACAACGACCAAACTCGCGTGGCCAGCCGCACGATCTACGAGAACGCACTGCCGGGCTTCAGCGCCCGGCCACCACTAGGCGCACCAGCGAGTGGAGCTCCCCCACTGGCACCAGGCCGCACGTCCCCTCCCAACCAGCCGAGAGTCCTTATCTCTCTGCAAGAGCGGGATGCGAACGACCTCCCAATATACTCCACCCTGTTGGACAATGTCATCGCGGGACAAGCAATAGTCGCCAACCTCAACGTCATAGGGGAGGGCGCGCTGTAAATTGAGTACGCCAAGGCCCTACTCGCCAAGGCCTTCGAGCAACAAGTCGTAGGAGCCGACTCGCGGGGGCGTATGTACTCCCGCTCCTCCGGAAGCAGGGTGGGAGGCTGCCGCCCATCGATGGTAAACACACTCAACTGCCCGCCTCCCGAGCCTCTGCAGCTCCAGCCACGGGTCGTGCATCCAGCGCTCTCCACCAATGACCTGCGACCGCTGAACCACACGGTCACCGCCAACGGGCAACCAGTCGATGCGCGGACCCACATCATCAACAAACAGAGCTGGCATGCACACCAGCACAACGACCTAAGGCATACCCTCACCAACCGCCACGACAGTGAGCCAATGGGCTTGCTCAGCCGAGTCGGCCCACAATGCTTCAGACAAATTATCTGAGGCAGAAATACCCTGCGAACTTCAAAGCTCCAAGGGAGATCGAAAAGTACGATCCCTCGTACGATCCGACCGTGTGGCTGGACACATACCTCATGGCGATGGGAATCGCCGGCCACACCGACCTCCTCGCTGCTTGCTACCTTCCCCTGATGTTGGAGGGAGCTACTCGGCAATGGATCAACACCCTCCCCGCGAATAGCATCGATTCCTGGGAGGACATGCGCGACGCCTTCGTCAGGCAGTTTGAGGGCTCCTACACCCATGCCACCACCATCGAGGACCTGGAGCGATGCGTCCAGGGACCCCACGAGTTGACCCACAACTGGGTCCAACGGTGGTAAGACATGTAGTTCAACGCGGCTGGCATCCACCCAGAGACGGCGATCCACTACTTCAAGACCTCGTGCCACTACGAGCCCCTGGTCGCCAAGCTCAAGCGGGTGCACAGGACACTCGACAACATCCCAAACCTCCTAGAGATCTCCAAGCAGTACGCGGAGGATAACCCTAACCAAGAAACCAACAACGAGTCGGGTGGAAATCGCCGCCAAAATGGCCACAACAATGGTAGGCAGCGCAAGGTGCGCTACAACAACACTCGCCTCACCGGAAAGCGCCGCGGTGATGGGCGAGTCGACTTTGTCGCCAACTCTGGCTACACGCCACGCGATTCCAAGAGCTTCCGCCGCGACGGAGGCCAACACCACGATGGCAGAAACTATCGAGCAAGGCCAAAATTCGAACCCGCAGCTCTCCTCAACCAACCCTATGTGTTCCACAACAGGGAGGGGAAGTCCGCCACACACACGACCGCCGACTTCCACTCCCTAAAGGAGATCGAGAAGGCATGACGCGCAAGGGAGGACCCCAACAACAACCCGCCAAACGGCGGGGCATTCGACAACGACGTCGGATCACTCCACACCTTCACCGGGCTCGGCATCAAGCGTGAGAAGAAGGTCCTCGCCCACGCCGTCGCTGTCGACACGGTGTCCCAGGTCGACGTCCCCCGCTTCCTCAACTAGTCCGACCAGCGCATCACGTGGAGCTTCGAGGACCACTCGCCACGGATCGAATACCCCGGGCGAGTTGCCCTGGTGGTCAAGCCCAAAGTGGGAATCTACTGGCTCCCCAATACGTTGATGGAAGGCGAGAGTTCCATCAATATACTCTACCTAGACATGTTCAGGCGGCTACAACTCCCGCAGTCGATGATTGAGACAACCCTCACCACCTTCCATGGCATCGTCCCCGGTCGGAAGGCGTACCCGATCGGCAAGGTGACACTGCCAGTCACCTTCGACACACCAGCCAACTTTCGCACCGAGCAGATCATCTTCGAGCTGGACAACTTCAACAGCCCCTACCACTGTGTCCTGGGGCGACAAGCATTCGCCAAGTTCATGGCGGCGCCCGCACTACGCGTACAACGTGATGAAGCTCCCAGGACCATGCGGCATCATCACCGTCCACGGCGACCCCGACATGGCCATCGAGTGCGAGGAGAAAGGCGTGGAGCTCGCGAACACCGTCATTGTTACGGAGGCCAACCACGCGGAGGAGCTCGCCAGATACGCGAGCGGGGTCGACAAAGACGACCCCACCATACTCAAGAAGCCCAACACGGAGAACGGCGGATCGACCGTGTTCAAGGCCACCACGCACACCCGCGCCGTCGAGGTGGTCCCAGGCGACTCCAGCCAGACGGTGACAATCGGGACATGCATGAGCCCCGCATAGGAAAGCGCGCTCATCGATTTCCTACGTGAGAACCGTGACATCTTCGCATGGAAGCCATCCGACATGCCAGGTGTACCGAGGGAACTCGCTGAGCACAACTCAACGCCGACCCCAAAGCGTGACCTGTCAAGCAGTCGCTATGGCCCTTCAATGAAGAGCGCCACCGAGCAATCACCGAGGAGGTGCAACGTCTACTCGCTACAAGCTTCATCCGGCCCATCAAATACTCCAAGTGGCTGGCAAACCTAGTCCTGGTCGAAAAGAATAACGGGACCTGGAGAATGTATATAGACTACACAAACCTCAACAACACCTTCCCAAAGGAGCAGTTCGTCCTCCCGTGCATCAATCAGATCATCGACTCGACCGCGGGCTCGGAGTCGCTGTGCTTTCTTGACGCATACTCTGGTTACAACCAGATCAAAATGGCGGTCGAGGATGAAGAGAAGACGACATTCATCACGCCATTCGGTGCCTTCTGCTACATCGCCATGACGTTCGGCCTCAAGAACGCCGGAGCGACCTATCAGCGGTGCATGCAGGAGTGCCTTTCGAGCCAAATTATCCGCAACATCCACGTCTACATCGACGATGTGGTGGTCAAGTCCAATCGCCAGAGCGATCTACTCGCCGACCTGGCCGAAACCTTCGCAAATCTGCGGAGGTACAAGATCAAACTCAACCCAGGGAAGTGCACCTTCGGTATACCCACTAGACAACTACTGGGATATGTAGTCTCCAAGCGAGGCATCGAGGTGAACCCCACCAAGATTGACACGATCGCCTGGCTCGGCAAACCCGAGTGCCTTCGCGACGTCCAGAAGTTGGCCGGGCGAGTCGCGACTCTCAGCCGCTTCATCCCTCGGCTAGGCAAGAAGGCAATGCCTCTCTACCGCCTAATGCGCAAGAACCTCACGTTCTAGTTGGACAAGGAGGCATACGACGCGCTCCACGCATTCAAATAAGTGCTACTCGCGGCCCCACTACTCGCCGCCCCAGTCGACAAGGAGCCGATGCTCGTCTATGTCGCGTATTCGAACGAGTCGTCAGCACCGTCATGGTCGTCGAACGGCCATAAGATGGTAAGGAGCGCCCCATGCAGCGCCCAGTCTACTACATCAGCGAGGTCCTCACCAAATCATGATAGCGCTACCCGCAATACTAGAAACTGGTGTACGCGGTCTTTCGAGCCCAGCGACGGCTATCGCACTACTTCCAGGAGCACCCAATCACGATCGTATCCCCCGCGCCTTTTCAGGACATCATCCGCAACCGCGAGGCGACTAGGCGAGTCGCCAAGTGGGCCGTCGAGATCGTCGTCCACAACATCAAGTACGGATCGCGTAAAGCGATCAAGTCGCAGGCCCTCATGGACTTCCTCCCCGATTGGGAAGAGGCGCAGCAGCCAGAGAAGCGGTCGTACCTACACTAATGGTCGCTCCACTTCGACGGGTCCAAGAACTAAGATGGCGCAGGGACAAGAATCGTGAACCAAAACGAGTTACATTGAACTCCTCGGCAGTGCTGATCACAAAGCTAGGCATCTAATTCATAAGATAGAGAAAAATTAGAACAATACAAGTAGAGAGAAAAACAAGACAGTAATACAAAAAGCCAAAATCATACATTCAACAATAAAACATACAAGTCATGGTATACAAAAATCTACCACAAGCACTAAGGTTCAAACATAACTTAGACAAATTTTTGTGAGAAATGAGAAGTGTGGTGGTCCAACTAGCGGAGTACATCACAATTCTCACTCATATGCTAAGTCTATGATATCTTCCCTTAGACATTTTATGGCGGTCTCTAAGTCTTGGGTATACTTCTTCTCCTCTTTAAGGTCATTTTGGGTGTTGAGCATTCTACACTTGAGTCTTTCACCAAGCTCCTTGATAGCATTCCAAGCTGCATTTCTTGCAGAGTCAAGGAATGTCGTATACATTTCTGAGTTGGTGCCCATGTAGAATCGCGACTCTTTGTGGTTGTCTCCCTTGTTTTTGTACAAGTGAAGTTGCACCCACCAATATTATTCTCCTTCATACATCACTAGAAAACCCTTTTACACGGCCTCACCATGTATTCCCAAGCTAACCATGAGGTTTTTGAGTGCCTTGGGAAACTCTTTCTCACATTCTAAAGTCATGGTCATGAGTAGTCCCTTCTTGATGACTTCGTTGATGGTGGCCATCTACAAATAGAGATGAGAATGAAGATGATGAGAGGTTTACGAGAAGAAAAAGACAAGTGTGGAATTTGCAAAGATTTGCATTTTTTCCTTAGTGGTTTCCTTAGTATAATCCAACTTAGGGTCATAATCCTATAGGAAACACAGTGCTATGATATCATCTATAAGACCCCACCTTTATAAGGTAAATGTCCATGTGATTGGAATGCTAGTCCCTGGATCAAATGCTAGCATCCACAGTTTAAGATGAAGTACACAAATACAAAGGTCGGTTATTACATCGTCATTCTAGAGATAACATAGTCTTTACAACTCAATAGCCAAAGGCTAGTACAAGAGTTCATAACATAAAGTAAATAACTACAAGTCTTCATCTTCATGTGCCACAGGCAAGCATGTTGAGTGTAGACTCACAACCCTAATCTCCATCAGAGTAACCTGCAACATCATAAGTTACAGCCACAGTGGGTCAATACATTTGGAATTGTATTGGAAAGTGATACCATAGTATAATAGTAGTATCTACATCTATATGAATTTGGCTAAGTGTATCTTAGGCTTGCTTTGCTCAAAATAGGTTTTTCTTTTCAGTTGAAAAACTCTAAGTTTTTGTTTATCAAAAACTCCCAAGGAACCACCAATAGACATTGGTGAACCTTAACCCTTGATACGTCGGAAACGTATCTATAATTTTTGATGTTCCATGCTTGTTAGTATCTACTTTGCTTTGTCTATACTTTGAGGTGCTTTTTACATGTTTTCTGGTACTAACCTATTAACAAGTTGCCACAGTGCCAGTTGCCTGTTTTCTGCTGTTTTTGGTTTCAGAAAAGCTAGTAAGGAAATATTCTAGGAATTGGACGGGACAAACATCAAAGTCAATAACTTTCCGTGGGGAACAAGAAGTCCAGAGGGGAGACGGAGAGGCGTTCCAGGGCAGCCAAACCTCCCCTAGGCGCGGCCAGGGGTGGGCCCGCGCCTGGGAGGGGTGTGGCCGCTCTGGCCGCCTCCTCGGCCTCCCCCTTCGCCTATAAGAAGCCCCTGATGCAGAAACCCTAAGGACCCGATCAATATTCCACGAAACCTTCTGTATCCGCCGCCACCGTCGTCCCTAGATCGGGGGGGGGGATCTGAAGTTCTTCCCGGCACCCTGCCGGAGGGGAGATCATCCCGGAGGCCTTCTCCCCGGTATGATGCGTGAGTAGTTCCACCTTGGACTATGGGTCCATGTAGTAGCTAGATGGTTGTATCTCCTCCTTTGTGCTTTCATGTATAGATCTTGTGAGCTCCATTCATGATCAAGATCTAATCTATTTGTAATCATGCATGTTGTGTTTGCGGGGATCTGATGGATATTGAGATTATTATGTTGGTTTGATTAATGGTTTTGTCTTTATGATTCTATTATGTCTGTGTTGTTTGTGATCTTGCATGCTCTCCGTTGTTAGTAGCTATCTTGGCCAAGTAGTTGCTAGTGACTCCAAGACGGGGTATTTATGCTCGATAGTGGGTTCATGCCTCTAGTTTCCAAGGGAAGTGACAATAATCTCTTCGGGTGTAGATGTGCTATTGCTACTAGGGAGAAAACAACGGTCTCTTGTTCATGGAACATGTGGACTATTTACCTTACACACTTTGCTTAAATCAGTTGTCTGTTGCTTGCAACTTAATACTGGAGGGGGTTCAGATGATAACCTGAAGGTGTACTTCTAGTCATAGATGCAGTTGGGTGGCGATCTATGTATCTTGTTGTATTGCCCAATCGAATCTCATAGGATCTTTCTGACTAGTAATTGCATTGTTATGCCTTGCTCAATTCCTGTCAATTGCCC
This sequence comes from Avena atlantica, assembly GCA_910589765.1. Classification (NCBI taxonomy): domain Eukaryota; kingdom Viridiplantae; phylum Streptophyta; class Magnoliopsida; order Poales; family Poaceae; genus Avena; species Avena atlantica. Next base: position 167,644,883 of record OU342737.1, read on the forward strand.
TACTATAATTTGTTTACCCTTCATGCCATGTTGTTTATCTAAGGAGAGCACCTCTTGTGAACTACGGACCCAGGTCCAATCTTTACCATTGATACATCTTCCACTGTTACTTGTTTACTTGCTGCAAACCATTACCTTCCACACCATACATTTAATCCTTTGTTACAGCAAACCAGTGAGCTTGACTACCTCACTGATTCGTTGGGAAAAAGTCTTGAGTTTGTGTTGTGCAGCTCTCCATGTTGCTTGCAACACCTGTGTGACGTTTCCTTCTTCCTACTGGTTCGATAACCTCGGTTTCTTACTGAGGGGAAACTTGCTGCTGTGATCCTATCACCCTACCACCAACTATCCATCTGGCTAAGTTATTGCAACCTATGTGGTCAAGGCAGAGCCCATATGCCATGTGGTTGCACTAGAAGCTTCTCAACACTAAATATCTCAAATCCCTTTGTTCCTGGGTGGCTTTGCACAAGTGAGATACACAAGGGAAACCATAGACATGGGCCTTGTGTAACCGCTCAACACAAACCATCATACCATTCCACCCTGGTGATTCATTCACTTAGTTGTTTTATTAAGCAAAAACACAAGTCAAAGACTTAGAAATATTTCATAGCATGAATAATCCACCCTTGTTTGCTACTAGCTAGGCTAAGCATGATAACATAACAAGTTTCTTAACTTAGAGGAAAAATTCTACTAAGACTACAACTACTAGGATTTCCCAAGGCATAGTATATATACTTAGAAAAATTCCTTGGAAGGCCTACTCAAAATATCACTAGTGCATAGTCAAAATAATAGGACAATATACATGAAGCGCCACTTTCCTTGGTAGTTGGGGGAGTAGCAACAATCCTCACAGTCACAATCACCACTATCACCAAAATATACACATAAAATGATAGCACCAATTTCACATTCAAATATTCAAGCAAAAATATATGAATGCATGCAAATGCAATGAAATGATTTTTCTATACTAGAGAAGTCAAGCTAAACAGTACTATACACAAACCTAATTTTCTAGAAGAAAAATACAAATTCAAGGCCATAGTAGTGTAGGGCTTAATTTTCTGAATCCATTGATGTATTATTTGCATTTTTTAGACAAACATAACAAAAGATATGAATTTTACAAATTTGCAATTCTAATAGATTCAAAAACAGATTTTAAATCTAATTGTCAGACACGTGGGCGCATCTGATTGGCCCGTACCGCTTCGCGCTGATCGATCAACATGGGACATAGGATTTAAGTGACAGCGTATGGCCAGATCTACCGATACCGGTTCGAGTAAGTGATCTAATCTTAACCTTTAGATCTATATCTAACGGCGCCAGATCATGCGACCACAGATGGGTGGCGCACATGGCACTGGCGGCGGCGGTGCTACTGGCGGCGATGCTCCGGTGATTCTAGAGGGGGCTAGGGGCGATGGCGATGCTTACCAGCGTCGCAAGGATGTGAGGATGCTCAAGGTGGCTTCGGCTTGGATGGGGGCGAGCTGCTGTGGCCGTGGGAGCTCGTCGGAGTTGCGGATATTGTCGGGTTGTTGCAAACGACGATGAAGGCGACGACCTGGATCACCCCAGTGCAAACAAAGTGCATCAGGACATGTGCAAGAACAAGGCGCACATGATGGTTTGAATCAGAGGCCAAGGGGCGTGCGAACCTCGACGAGATTGCTCGCCGGAGTTGGTGGTTGCCTCGGGTGCTTGCGGTGTTCGACGGAGCCGACGACCTGGGGCAGTACTGGGCAACCAGAGACACAGTAAGATGCACAAGAACATGGGGAACAATCCTGCATGAACGAGGAACCGAGGGGGCGTTCGAGGCTCACCGGAATACCTCGCCGGAGTGCGTCGGACAGCGGCAATGCGAGTCCAATTGCGAGCAGCCTGGCGGTGATTAGGGGGTGGCGAGTGAGGGGAAATTTTTGTGGTGCAGAGAGGGTTAAGTAGCCTGTGAGGGTGAGGGAATTACGCTGTGAATCAATGGCAATTAATCCCAAATCAACCGCGGCAGTGAATGGGGAAGAAATGGGCGGCGACGACGTCTGCGTGCGAGGTTTGGGGAAGAAGAGCTGAGCTGGCCTGGGCCCAGTGGTAGTGAGCGCGGGGTAGGGTGAGCGCAGGTGAGAGATAGGGGGAGGGAGTGGCCCGGGTGGGCTTGCTAGGCTGGTTTTGGCGCTGGGCCAAAAGGCTGCCGTAGTTTTTTTTGTTTTTCTGTTTGATTTTTCAGGAATTAATTTGAATCCTTTTTCAAATCTGTTTGAATCCAAATCACCTCGCAATTTTTGTAATGTGATCCAAGTATCCAAAAGTGTGATAAACACACTTTCCCACTCAAATTCACTTTGGCCCTTTGAAAATAAAAATAAAACCATGCCTCATATGATATATAAATAAAAGGCATAATAATGGTTTTATTTGGAGTTTTAGTTTGAAATTTTTTGTGCAAGACAAATATGCTATGAAAATTTTGAATGCAATGCATTCTTTTACAATTCGTGAAATTTGGGATGTTAAAAATCTAACCCCCTTAAGGTGAATCTCGCCCTCAAGATTTGGATTGGCTAGCAAATAGGTGTGGGTGGTCTGTCCGAAGATCATCTTCTCTTTCCCAAGTTGCTTCTTCTTCGGTACGACGATTCCACTGTGCTTTGTAGAATTTGATAGTCTTAGTACGAGTAAATCTTTCTGCAGGTTCGAGGATTTTGATAGGTTTCTCCTCATAGGTGAGATCACTCTCCAACTGAACCTCTTCCAAAGGTATAGTATCCTTTAAAGTGTTGGGCCACGCAGAGATAAAACAAAACTTTTCCTCTAACGTGGTGATCCTAAGATCTAGCTGAGTTAGAAGGCCACGAGGTTTACCACTAGACACGCAGTTGCGGATTACTGATGAAGCGCGTCAGTTGATGCAGTGCAGTCCTCACGATCCGATCGTCCTGGTGCTGATCGCACAACACCTCTACTGGTATCCACACGTACAAGGAGGAGCACCGGCGGCGAACTGCTAGGTTCGTATCGACGGTAGGACTGCTGTGGAGCTAGGGTTTCCAACACATGGAATGACCTAACCAAACAACAATTAACCTTTCTGGGTTACAGTGCTCCACTATATATAGGGAGTGAACGTGGGCTCTGCTCGCGCGATCCATTCACTAAAGCCCATATAACACTAGTCACCGTGAGTCCAACTCGCTAACTTAGTCCTAATCCGATTTAGGTCCAACCCAACCAGATTACAGGTTTAGATCCAATCCGAACATGCTCCCGCTCTTAAGTGTGTGACCTCGCAGGCTCATGGCTACTTGGACACGATTGGAGTCCGACTCTCAATCGATCAGTCGGTAGCGGCTCCTAGCAGAACGTGCCGACTCCCAAGTACCAAAGAGTCATGACGACTTGCCTTTCCAATGCAACTTACGTCCGAGTCCCTTTTTCCTCACGATATACCTTGTCAGACTATAGAGGAATAATTGTCATCCCTTAAATAGTCCGACTCTCTTCTCGATCCAAGATAAGTGATTCACCCGACTAACTCTTAGTCGATCGCCTCGGTTAACACATAACCGAGTCGTGCATGGCCATGCTTTCCGAATCATATCTCACGAGAGGGCCCAGAGAATATCTCTCCGAGTGGAGGGGCAAAATCCCATCTTGGTTATTCACATCACGCAACTTGATGCTCAGTCGACCCGAACCCTGCCTTTATAACTGCCCAGTTACGGATCTACGTTTGACAGAACCTAAGTCGGTGATCCTCAACTCAGACTATGCAACAACCTCAGGTCTAAGGATTACATTGATTGAGATATACAAATGACAACTTGTTCGTTGTACCTCAATATGGGTCAATCTGACTCGCTAAACTCTTTAGCCGAATCTGTGTAAGTTGGAATAGCATCTCCATGCTCATGACAAGTGGAACCGAGTCATCAAGCCAACTTTCACATTGGTCTAAGTTGTGTGTCCAGCACAACTTTGATGACCAAGGATATTTAGTACAAACAACATGAATGCATAGTTCCACAACCGAATCACATATTCAATGATACACATCAGATGTTTATACAAGGACTACTTAATATCTTTATGAATACAATGGGAAATCTCATCATACATGATTGCCTCTAGGGCATATTCCCAACAGTCTCCCACTTGCACTAGAGTCAATCTTCTGACATCACATGTCTAAGCATCTAATTCCCATGGCTCTCAGGTGCACCTCATGCTTCAGCTGTGGTAACGGCTTTGTCAATGGATCCGCAATATTTGCATCCGTGTGTACTTTGCATAACTTGATATCACTCTGATCCACGAACTGGCGAATCAGGTGGTACCGCATGAGTATATGCTTGTTCTTCTGGTGCTATCTAGGTTCCTTGGCTTGTGCAATAGCACCATTGTTGTCACAATACACGTCTAACGGATTGGACGAGCCCTGAACCACACCAAGATCCATGAGGAAATTCCTCATCCAAACAGCTTCCTTTGCTGCCTCCGAGGCGGCAATATACTCAGCCTCTATTGTAGACGCAGACACAGTATCTTGCTTGGAACTCTTCCAGCTCACAACACCTCCGTTTATAATAAACACGTATCCGGATTGCGAACGAGAATCATTAGAGTCGGTAAGATAACTGGCATCCGTGTAACCCTTTACACTGAGTTCATCTTCACCACCATAAACCAAGAACATATCCTTAGTCCTTCTCAAGTACTTTAGGATATTTTTAGCCGCTGTCCAGTGGATCTCTCCAGGATCAGCCTGGTATCTGCTCACAACACTTAGAGCATAGGAAACATCCGGCCTAGTACAAATTATGGCATACATGATGGATCCGACTGCAGAAGCATATGGAATCGCACTCATCCGACTTCGCTCATCAGTTGTCGAAGGGCACTGAGTCTTGCTAAGATTTACACCATGGGACATCGGTAAGAACCCCTTCTTAGACGATTCCGTGTTGAACTTCTTCAACACTTTGTCCAAATAAGTAATCTGACTCAATCCAATGAGCCTCCTTGATCTATCTCTATAAATCCGGATTCCGAGGATGTATGTTGCCTCACCCAAGTCTTTCATTGAGAAACTCCTTTCCCATGATTCCTTGGTTTCCTGCAACATCTGGACATCATTTCCAATCAGTAATATGCCATCCACATATAAGATTAGAAAATTTACTTTGTTCCCACTAAACTTCTTGTACAAACAAGAATCATGATCACTCTTGATGAAGCCAAACGATTTGACTACCTCATCAAAGCGAATATTCCAACTCCGAGATGCTTGATTCAACCCATAAATGGATTTCTGAAGTTTGCACACCTTGTCAGAATTAGACGGATCGACAAAACCCTCGGGCTGTATCATATACACGTCCTCGGTTAAATTTCCGTTAAGGAAAGCCGTTTTGACATCCATTTGCCATATCTTGTAGTCGAAATAGGCCGCTATAGCTAACATGATCCGAACTGATTTAAGCATTGCTACGGGCGAGAAAGTCTCGTCGTAATCAACTCCTTGAACTTGTCGGAACCCCTTCGCGACAAGGCGTGCTTTATAAATTGAAACATTTCCATCCATATCAGTTTTCTTCTTAAAGACCCATTTGCACTCGACGGGTCTTGCACCGTCTGGCAGATCAACCAAGTTCCAAACTTGATTTTCATCCATGGACTTTATCTCGGATCTCATGGCTCCAAGCCATGACTCGGAATCAGATCCCACCATCGCTTCCGAATAATTTGCTGGCTCATCACTGTCTAACAGTAACACATCACGAACACTTCGTAATCTTGCCGATCTTCGTAGTACAGGTGCTGCTGCCGGCTCAGCCGCCATGACCGGCTCAACCTCCAAGGTTTTTTCCGACTCGCTACTAGCCGGTTCCTCTCGAATTTCTTCGAGTTGCACCGTGCTCCCACTTACTCCCCAACTGAGAAACTCTTTCTCAAGGAAGATACCGTTCCGAGCGACAAACACTTTGCCCTCTTCTCGGTTGTAGAAGTAGTAACCCAAGGTTTCCCTCGGATACCCCATGAAAATACATTTATCCGACTTGGCCGTAAGCTTGTCCGACTGAAGTCGCTTGACAAATGCTTCACAACCCCAAATCTTAAGAAAAGACAAACTCGGCTTTTTGCCTGTCCACATCTCATGTGGTGTCTTCTCTACCGATTTTTATGGTACTCTGTTTAGTGTGAACGCCGCTGTTTCTAGATAATAACCCCAAAATGATAAAGGCAGATCTGTCTGACTCATCATTGACCGTACCATGTCCAACAAGGTCCGATTCTGCCTTTCCGAAACACCGTTCCTTTGCGGTTTTCCTGGCGGAGTAAGTTGAGGAACTATTCCACAACTTTTCAGATGGTCATCAAACTCATGGCTCATGTACTCACCTCCTCGGTCCGACCGAAGAAACTTTATTTTCTTGCCGAGTTGATTCTGTTCTTCATTCTGGAATTCTTTGAACTTTTCAAAGGCTTCCGACTTGTGTTTCATCAAGTAGATATATCCATACCTACTCAAATCATCAGTGAAGGTAATGAAGTACTCATGACCACCCCTAGCTGTCGTGCTCATTGGTCCACATACATCACTATGTACTAGTCCAAAAAGTCGGACGCCCTTTCGCAACTCTTTGCAAAAGGTTTCTTGGTCATTTTGCCGAGCAGGCAAGATTTACATGTCTCGAATGACTCCAAGTCGAACGAAGTTAGGAGTCAATCATCATGGAGCTTCTTCATGCGTTTCCAACTTATATGACCAAGCCGATAGTGCCAATAGTAAGTCATATTCAGATCATTTGGTTTCAACCTTTTAACATTTATGTTATAAACCGACTCACCATCAAGATTCAAAATAAATAACCCGTCCTGGACGGGTGCAAAGCCATGAAACATATCATTCAAATACAAAGAACAACCATTATTCTTGATATTCGACTCATAGACTTTCCTCATCAAACATGAAGCAGAAATAATGTTTCGACTGAGAACTGGAACATAATAACAATTATTCAGTTCCATAATGAATCCGGAAGGTAAATGAAGTTGCATTGTGCCGACTTCCAACGTAGCAACTCTTGCTTTGTTGCCGACTCGAATATCAACCTCGCCTCTTGCTACGCTACTAGTTCTTACCAGTCCCTGCAACGAGTTGCATATGTGAATAACTGATCCGGTATCATATACCCAAGAACTATTAGGTGCATCAGCAAGATATATGTCTATAACAATGCAAACAAGTGTACCTGAGTCGGAAGTCATACCTCCACTCTTGGCTTTGTCGGCCAAGTACTTGCTGCAGTTCCTCTTCCAGTGGCCATCCGCCTTGCAGTAGAAGCAAGTGGATCCGGCTGAAGGAGATGGTTTAGTCCCCGAGGAAGCGCTTGGTACCGGGTCCTGAGCCTGCTTTCCTCCTGACTTAGCCTTCTTCTTAGTCCAAGAACTCTTCTTGAACTTAGCCTTATTCTGCACCATCAACACTTGACTGGTGCCCTTCTTGAGATCCGCCTCTTCCTGCTTGAGCATCTCATGCAATTCAGTGAGCTTATTATCCATACCATGCATGTGGTAGTTCGAGATGAACTGCCCATATGCACCACGAAGAGAATTCAGAATTATATCCGTAGCGAACTCTTCGCTTATGGGGTAGCCAAGCCTCTCCAGAGACTGCACGTAACCAACCATTTTGATCACATGCGGACTCAGTGGATCACCATCCTTAAGATTGCAACTCAACAAAGCCTGAGAGACTTGATACCTCTCAGTCTTCGCCTGAGCCTGGAACATACTTTTGAGGCTTTCGATCATATCGTAGGCCTCAACATGCTCGAACTGCTTTTGCAAGTCCGGCTCCATGTGAGCAAGCATAAGATGGCTAATATCCGTGGACTCATCCTTAGCCCGACGGTAGGCATTGGTGGCTGCGACAGTCGCATTCTCATTCGGCTCATCTGGAAGTGGGTTGTCTAGGACATGGTCCTTCTTTTCTTGTTTGAGAACAATTCTCAGATTTCGATACCAGTTGGTAAAATTAGTGTCGTTCAGTTTATCTTTCTCAAGAATGGTTCTCAACGCAAAACCGGATATCTAAGAGTGACTGCTACTTGGTGCCATGATCTACAACAGAAAATATGCAAAACACTTAAGACATGTATTCATAAAAGAGCAAACATATTAAACATTTTAATATTTTATGCTCCCACTAGAACCAACACCCCTCCGATGGTTGCTTAGTGATTCAGGATCCTAAATAAGCAAATCGGCTAGTCAGCTTTAGCATCACCGCTAGCCGCCAAGTGATCTAGGTAGACAACTCCTTGTTAATCGCATCTCATGCGACTCCTGTTGGATGGGTGGCATCACATGCCCCGGCTCCCATCCGACTTTTCCCCGAGCCCCACAACCGTTGTGATAGACCCGTCTAGCTTATCGAGTGTTTCCGCAGTAAGAGTCCGACTCGAACCCACCTAGTCGGAAAGAATTGGCAGCACCTTAATTTTATGAGCCCACTACCAAAAATGTCCGACTTGTGATGGTGCAAACACTGGCGGGAAAACCGACTAGACCTTCTTTGAGGGATTAAATTTTACCGACTATCTAATAGAGGTAAAACTGAGACATAACAATAACACAAAATAAAGCATTTATAATGTGAAATGGTATGGCTCTCTTCATGGCGATCTCCATCTCCACAAAGCCTGTAATCCGACTCGTGCCAACTCTTGCCAGTTGCCGTCTTACTCCATGTCGCCGACATGTACAACGCCTTGCATGCCTTCCGGGTTCTCCAAACAGCTACACTATCTTAGTAAAGTAAATTACATAGAGAATCCGACACGCAGGTCGTTATACAATAAAATGACAGCACCTAGGCTCCAGCCGGCTGACAAAAAACCGTGATTCGCAGATCACGTATGGATTACACACATACATCACATGCACATGAACCATACCATTCACAACTTCCTGCAAAAACAAGTTATGCATAGATACAATATCTACCGGCGCTGTGAAACTCGCAACGACATCTAAGGCGCTACGACAGGGCGAAGCCGGTGGTCCCGATTTTTCTGAAAACGTAGATCTCATCTACGATCCGAACATGGATTCCGACCATCGTTCCGATTCGATCAAACTCTTTGATCTTCGATCACCTCTTCTGGATTTACGTGTCACAGTCTACCCCGATGGCGGAAGCCGACCGGTAGGGGTATGTCGTTCCACGACCTTTAGCAGTATGATCACGGAAATCAAATCTACCATTCCTCAAGCACAGTTGATCCAATCAACTTCATACAAAACCTATCTATCTCATATATCGACCACCAAACAGCACATAGATCTCATCTATAGCCAACCGCATATCACATATGCGAGACTCGAGCCTAAAACCAGAAGATATCGCTCTGATACCACTGTTGTGCCACGCAGAGATAAAACAAAACTTTTCCTCTAACGTGGTGATCCCAAGATCTAGCTGAGGTAGAAGGCCACGAGGTTTACCACTAGACGCGCAGTTGCGGATTACTGATGAAGCGCGTCAGTTGATGCAGTGCAGTCCTCACGATCCGATCGTCCTGGTGCTGATCGCACACACACCTTTGCTGGTATCCACACGAACAAGGAGGAGCACCGGCGGCGAACTGCTAGGTTCGTATCGACGGTAGGACTGCTGTGTAGCTAGGGTTTCCAACACATGGAATGACCTAACCAAACAACTATTAACCTTTTTGGGTTACGGTGCTCCACTATATATAGGGAGTGAACGTGGGCTCTGCTCGCGCGACCCATTCACTAAAGCCCATATAACACTAGTCAACGTGAGTCCAACTCACTAACTCAGTCCTAATACGATTTAGGTCCAACCCAACCAGATTACAGGTTCAGATCCAATCCGAACATGATCCCGCTCTTAAGTGTGTGACCCCGCAGGCTCATGGCTACTTGGATACGATTGGAGTCCGACTCTCAATCGATCAGTCGGTAGCGGCTCCTAGCAGAACGTGCCGACTCCCAAGTACCAAAGAGTCATGATGACTTGCCTTTCCAATGCGACTTACGTACGAGTCCCTTTTGCCTCACGATATACCTTGTCAGACTATAGGTGAATAATTGTCATCCCTTAAATAGTCCGACTCTCTTCTCGATCCAAGATAAGTGATTCACCCGACTAACTGCCTCGGTTAACACTTAACCGAGTCGTGCATGGCCATGCTTTCCGAATCATATCTCACGAGAGGGCCCAGAGAATATCTCTCCGAGTGGAGGGACAAAATCCCATCTTGGTTATTCACATCACGCAGCTTGATTCTCAGTCGACCCGAACCCTGCCTTTATAACTGCCCAACTACGGATCAGCGTTTGATAGAACCTAAGTCGGTGATCCTCAACTCGGACTATGCAACAACCTCAGGTCTAAGGATTACATTGATTGAGATATACAAATGACAACTTGTTCGTTGTACCTCAATATGGGTCAATCCGACTCACTAAACTATTTAGCCGAATCTGTGTAAGTTGGAATAGCATCTCCATGCTCATGACAAGTGGAACCGAGTCATCAAGACAACTTTCACATTGGTCTAAGTTGTGTGTCCAACACAACTTCGATGACCAAGGATATTTAGTACAAACAACATGAATGCATAGTTACACAACCGAATCACATATTCAATGATACACATCAGATGTTTATACAAGGACTACTTAATATCTTTATGAATACAATGGGAAATCTCATCATACATGATTGCCTCTAGGGCATATTCCCAACATAAAGAACTTTCTTCCATCTCCGGATGACACTTCTTCAACTGACTCACATGAAACACATTGTGAACTGCTGACAGTGATTCCGGTAATTCAATCTCATAAGCCACTTCTCCTTTGCGGCTCAAGATCTTGAATGGTCCAACATACCCTGGTGCCAATTTTCCTTTGACTCCAAATCTCTTCACACCATGAAGTGGTGATACTCTAAGATAAGCTCTATCACCTACCTCATAGGTGACTTCTCTATGTTTTGGATCCGTGTAGCTCTTTTGTCGGTATTGGTCTATCTTCAATCTGTCCTTTACCAATTTTACCTTCTCTTTAGCTTCCTTAATCAGTTCTGGTCTGAACAAATTTCTTTCTCCTACACCACTCCATAGCAATGGCGTAGTGCACTTCCTTCCATAAAGAAATTCAAATGGTGCCATATCAATGCTAGCTTGATAGCTGTTATTGTAAGAGAATTCTGCGTAAGGCAGACTTTCATCCCAACTAGCACCATAGTCTGGGGCACATGCCCTCAACATATCTTCCAAATCTGATTGGTACTTTCTGTCTATCCATTAGTCTGGGGGTGAAAGGCTGTGCTGAACTCTAACCTTGTTCCCAATGATTCATGCAGTTGTCGCCAAAAATGCAAAGTGAAATGAGTTTCTCTATCAGACACAATACTCTTAGGTACTCCATGCAGACATACAATCATGTTCATATAGATCTTAGCTAACTTAGCACTTGTATATGTAGTCTTCATGGGTATGAAATGAGCCACTTTAGTTAGGTGATCTACAACAACCCAAATAGAATCATATCCGGATCTAGTCCTTGGCAATCCGGTGATAAAGTCCATTCCAATCTTATCCCATTTCCAATCAGGAATAGGTAGTGGTTGTAATAATCCTGCCGATTTCTGATGTTCCGCCTTAACTCGACTACACACATCACACAAAGCAATATGTTCCGCAATATCCTTCTTGAGATTATTCCACCAAAATCTTTCCTTCACATCCATGTACATTTTGGTGTTACCTGGATAAATGGAATATGGTGAGTTGTGTGCTTCTTACAGAATCAGTTTCTGAAGCTCCGGATCTTGCGGAATGCAGATACGTTTTCCATACCATAAAGTACCCTGTTCGTCTTCATGGAATACTTTAGCCTTTCCCTTGCTAATTTTACCTTTAATCTCCTCAACTTCCTTGTCCTGCTTTTGGGATTCTTTCATCTTGTCCAAAAATGTGGGTTGAACATCCAATGACATGAGGTATCCTTCAGGCACTATCTCCAATATGATATCTTTGAATTGGGCACACAGATCATCTGGCAATTCTCCCTTAGTATGGCCATTCACATAAAACTTATGGCTTAAAACATCCGCTACAACATTTGCTTTACCGGGATGGTATTGCAAACTCAAGTCATAGTCCTTGATGAGTTCAAGCCATCTTCTTTGTCTCATATTGATTTCCTTCACAATGTTTTCCCAAAAGATATATTTCAAACTCTTGTGATCCGTAAACACTTCACAATGTTTTCCCAAAAGATAATTTCTCCATGTTTTGAGTGCATGGACGGCAGAGGTAAACTCTAAGTCATGAGTAGGATAATTTACTTCATGAGTTTTGAGTTGTCTCGAGGCATAAGCCACAACTTTCCCTTCTTCCATCAAAACTCCACCCAATCCTTAGTGAGATGCATCACAATATACTTGGAAATCCTTCTCCAAATTTGGCAGACATAAGACTGGTGCTGATACTAGTCTCTTCTTCAATTCTTGGAAACTGATTTCACATCCTTCAGTCCAATCAAACTTCTTTTCTTTCTTGAGTAACTCCGTCATTGTCTTAGCTACCTTTTAGAAATTCTCAATGAACCTTCTATAGTATCCTGCCAAGCCTAGGAAACTACGAACTTCCTTAACTGACTTGGGAGATTCCCACTCAGTTACAACTGATACCTTTGCGGGATCGGCCACTATACCATCTCCCGACACAATATGTCCTAGAAATCCAACTTCATTCAACTAGAATTTACACTTGCTGAACTTGGCATACAACTTGTGCTCCCTAAGCTTCTCGAGTATCAAACGCAAATGTTCTTCATGCTCTTATTTGCTCTTGGAATAGATCAAAATGTCATCGATGAATATGACAACAAACTTGTCAAGGAACTCCATGAACACTTTGTTCATCATGTTCATGAAATAAGATGGTGCATTTGTCAATCCAAATGGCATCACGGTATACTCATACAATCCATACCTAGTGGTGAAAGCAGTCTTAGGTATGTCTTGCTCTCTATTCTTTAGTTGAAAGTAGCCTGATCGGAGATCAATCTTTGAGAACACATGGGCTCCTTCTAGCTGATCAAATAAATCATTGATTCTAGGAAAAGGGTACTTGTTCTTTATAGTCACCTCATTGAGTGAATGGTAATATATGCATAACCTTTGACTTCTATCCTTTTTCTCAACAAACAGAACTGGTGCACCCCAAGACGAAGAACTTGGTCGAATAAATCCTTTCTGCAACTGTTCTCCAAGTTGTTTCTTGAGTTCTTTCAACTCATCAACTGACATCTTATAGGGTCTCTTTGCTATTGGTCCTGATCCTGGAAGCAAGTCAATCAGAAACTCCACATCTCTATCTGGTGGCATTCCTGGTAATTCCTCCGAAACACATCCGGATACTCCTTCACAACTGGCAAACTATCTATTCTAACTCCCTTAAGAAAATTTATCTTACTCCCTTTAGATTCAAAATTAGACTTGAACCTAATCCTTTTCTTATCCGGGGTTGTGAGTGTAACAGTATGATTGGCACAATCTATTACTCCTTCATACTTAGTCATCCAATCCATGCCCAAAATTACATCCAATCCTTGGGAGTCTAGGATTATCAGACTAACTGGAAACTTATACTTTCCAAATTCTATCACTAGATCATAACATCCAAAATTCATTATCATCTCTCCACCGGGAGAGCTTACTTTAATAGGACACCAAATAGTTTCAGTTGGAAGTCCATTTTATCAAAAAATGCTCTTGATATGAATGAATGCGATGTGCCGGTATAAAAAAGAAAAGTGCTAGAAAAGAATTAAGCTTGAACTTACTAGCCACAACATCAGACTCTTCATATATTTCTTCCACATTGATGTGGTTCACTTGTCCCTTCTCGAAAGGGTTGGGCTTGTTGGCTCCTTCAACTTTATTTTCTGGGCATTCATTTGCATAGTGCCCAGTTTTATTGCATTTGAAGCAGTCAACCTGACTGATATCTCTTTTAGCAGGCTGTTCCGGTCACATCCCAAAATTTTCCAAATTTTGTAATGTGAAAAAAATAAATAAACAAAATAAATAATTGTTGAAATTTAGGGTGAGAAGAAACTCTTGTTTCTAAATGGAAACTTAAAATCCCATCTAACAAACTTGTGTAATGTTTGAATCCAACTAAATTCAAATCAAGTGGAATGCATTCCTCATAAATGCATCTGGAAATTTAAACATTTGGAAATAAACCCAAAACCCTAAAACCCTAATGGAAGAAAAACATTTCCAAGTTATCTCCCAGATCATGGATCGGATCCATATAAAATTTGTCAACAAATATTTATAAATGATCAAGAATGACAAATAGAAATATTATAAAACCATATGAATTGGTTTCACTTAATTTGGAGCCATAGATAAAATCTTATGAATTTAATAAGATAAGGAAATTGAATTTCCAAAGCTAATAAAGCTCCTATCTAGAAATCCATACCAAATGGTGATAAAATAATCATAAAGAGATTTAAAAGGATAACTGATATTAAATAAGATTTTACCAATTAGAATCACCAAGTTTGGATCTTTAAATAAAAAGATATGGATTTTATAAGATATAGAAAGAAATATTAAATGAGGAATATTTAAAGACCAAATTAAATCTTGGCCTAATCCATAAGAAAATGGAATAGTTATAATCCAAATCCAAACAAAAGAATAGAGAATTTTGAAATAAAATAAAATGGCATTAACCAAATTCTATTTCTAATTGAATAAAGACAAAATCCCTAATAGAAAATGATTAATTAAATTAGGGAAAAATAATTTGAATTTACCCAAGTGAAATAAAAGTTATTTAATTAACTTAAATGGGATCAAAGAAATCAACTAAATAAATTTATGGAATTAAACCCATATTTAATTTCATTGCAATAAAGACAAATACCCAATTTAAATGATTAATAAATCATATAAAAACATTCCAAATAATTCAAGGTGAATTATTTGACACCCTATTAAATAAATAAAACCTACTGAAAAGGTTTGGTAAAAATTTGAATTCAAATAAGAGTTAAAATTATATTTAAAATCTTGTTTGAATTTAAAACAAGGGCCTACTTTAAATAATCAATAGACCCTAAAAAGAATAAAAAAATTATTCTAAATTTGACTTTAGAATGTATTATTAATCAGTATTAAAATCTACACAAAGTTTGGTTGAAGTTTGAATTCAAATGTGTGTTTGAAATGATTAAACAAAAATCAAATAGATAAATACAAAAATAAAAGGAAAAAAAATCTGTACAAAAAAATGAAAAAAACCAACCCAGCCCAGCAAGGCCCAACTGGCCCAGTTACCCACTCCCTCTCTCCCACGAGAAAAACGTTTCACACCAGAAACTTGACCCACACAGACGCTGACTACATGACCCCACACCACCCCTCTCTCTTGCTGCCGCCAGACCCCACCTGCCAGGCTTCTCTTCCTCACACGCCGCGACGACTGCGCCCTCACCTCGCTGCCGTTTCTGGCCGGAATTCAAACGCGTTAATTCGCCTCAATTGCTGGAGTAAACCCCGCCCCGACCACGCACACTTAAGCGCCTCGCTCTCTCCTTTCCCCCAGACACCGCTCCCTCTCGGCCACCAGGCTGTGCCAATTGACCTCTGCCAACCATCTGCTCCGACGAGATGTCTAGCCAATTCCGGCGCCATCTGACCACCCCTCGCCTCCCCGTGCACGCGAGCCTGCTCCCCATCCCCTGGCGCTTCTCTCTGCACCTTCAGCTCACTCGCGCGCATTCCCTAAGCTCGGCAACGTCTTTCCCAGAGCAGCGCCGCCATCTGTCTCTTCTCCGGTGACTCCCCTGGTAACGTTCTGACCGCCCCTCTTCCTTCCGATGATACGCCTGTGACCAGTGACCTCTTCCACAACTAACGCCGCCATTTTCGTGTCCTAGCTCGCACCATAGCGTCGCCTCCGTCTTCGACAGTAAGCAGTCGCCGTCTGTCTCTTCTCCGGCGAGCGATTAACGTCGCCACCGTGCACCCCTCCGTAGACAAAGACCACCCCGATAATCAGTGCTTCACGGCGAGTCTGGTAAGCTCCTTCTCCCTCTCCCGCGCAGCCTAGCTTCGCCGGAACGCTCCTGCCCGAGCGCGCTGCCGCCGCTTACCGTTGCTAGCGCCGCCAATCCATGACCAGAGGCTCAGAGCCGTTAGATGCAGATCCATTGGCTAGGAAAGAATCACTTATCGAAGAGGTATGACTGTCTCTGTACCGCACGATCCACATTAGATCCTACGGCCCGCATCGTTTGATCCGTGCGAATTGTTTTCAACCAATCAGAATAGGACGCGTGGCCTAGAGCTGTTATAAAAACCAGAAAATGTTCTATTAGTTATTCAAACTTGCAAAATTCATAACTTTCAATCCACACGTCCAAATTTTATGAATTTTATATCAATGGAATCAGCAAAACAAACCCTACCTAACCATGCACTTTGTTTAAAGAATTGCATCTGTTAAATTGTTTGTTTTTGCAGAAACATGTGTAGGTATATTTTGATTATAAAAATTGTTCTAGCAATATTTTTATGGTAAAATCTTTGGAAATTGGATTGTTTTGAACCTACTGACCATATAAACCAACTTGTGGATTCAAAAACATATTTTGTGAAGCAAGAGAATAAATCTTTGAATTAAAGCATTTCTAGTCAAATAAAAATGTTGTTTATATGTTAAAAATACTTTTGGAGAAAAATCTTTGGGAAATGATTTGGATTAAACTCTCTGACCCCAAACACCAAGTTTTAGAATTAAAAATGTATTTGGTGAACCCTATAAAGATTATTGCTTTGCTAAAGGCATTTTCAACCACATAAAATAATGCTTTGGTTTAAAAAGGGTTTATAGGAAAAATCTTATACAAATGGTTTTGCCACTTTTATTAAATGACCAATAGGTGTTTTCAAATGTTTATAACCCATTAGAAACCAATTTTCCAAATAAAACAATCTTTAGCATGCTTGCATGCATTGCTTTGTTTCTTTTATTTTATGTGATGTTTGCTTGAATGGTAGATTGAAATTGTGCCTTGCTTGATTGAATTGTAGTGGAATTTTAAGAGTGTGATCATTGCAAGATCAAGGAGTGAACTTATATTCTCTACCAAAAAGGCAAGTGATGCTTCATACTTTTGTCCCATTATTTTCACTATGCATTAGTGATATTTCTAAAGTAGGACTTGCATGGAATTTTTTTCTAAGTGTAAACTATGCCATGGGAAATCCTAGTAGATGAAACCTTAGTAGAAATTTCATAATTTAAGATTCCTACTACTATCATGCTTAGCTTAGCTAGTAGAAAACAAGGGTGGAATATATTCATACTATGGAATATTTCTAAGTCAAGGACTTGTGTTTTGTTTAATAAAACAACTAAGTGAATGAATCACCTGGGTGGAATGGAAGGAATGGTTTGTGTTGAGTGGTTACACAAGGCCCATTTCTATGGTTTACCTTGTGTATATCACTTGTGGATGGCCACCCAAGAACAAAGATATTTGAGATGTCAAATGTTGAGAATCTTCAAGTGCAGCCACTTGGCATTATGGGCTCTGCCTGGATCATATAGGTTGCAATAACTTAGCCAAATGGACAGTTGGTGGTAGGGGAATGATAGGTTGGAACGCGTCCATTCTAGTCTAAGGGAAGGCTTCTGAAAGATCTTGTCTTGGTGAAACCAAGTCTTGTGGGGAAAGTGCACCACCTCTGGAGAGTGTAAAATCTAATTACTTAGACATGTCCCTGGTAAAGGACAATTTGAGCATCAATGTCACATCCCAAGATTTTCCAAATCTTGTAATGTGAAAATAAATTAATAAAATAAAACTTGTTTGATTTTCAGAGCCAGAAGAAACTTTTTGAACTCAATGGGAACCTCAAACCCATTTGAATTAAAAATAAACCTAAGGGGATTTAAAAAGATAAACATTTCATAAAAGGAAAAATAAAAAAATTTGGAAATATTATTTTGAAACAATTAAATGAAAAGATTTGTTTTCAAATGAAATAGAAGTTTATAAATAAAGATTATTTTATAAAGCCAAATTAATCCTTGGCCAAGCTTTGGGAATTAAAAACATTTTATTTTAAATAAAATAGCAAAGGTTTATTTAAAAATAATAAAGGATTGTTTAAATAAAATAATAGGGATTTAATATCCAAATTTTATTAAAGTAAAGGCTTTTTCCATAGACAGTAAAACCTATTTTTATTTCAAATAAGTTTTCCAAGTATTTATAATCTCAATAAAACCTACTGAAGTTTTTGGTTTTAGTTTTCAAAATAAAGATATTAATAAAACAAATTCTATTTGATATATTAACTAAGGTCCATTTTATTTAATTAATAATGAACCCTAAAATAAGATGTTATTTTATTTTAAACAAATCTCCAAGTATTCTATATTCCCAAATAAAAACCCACTGATTTGGTTTTGGAAATATTTGGGTTTCAAATAAAGATTTATTAATAAAATCAAATCCTATTTGATTAATAAACCTTGGCCCATTTTATTTAACTAATAATGGACCCTAAAGTAAAATAATATTTTTTGTTTGAAACAAATATCCAAGTATTATTTACTTCCAAATGATACCTACTGGTTTGATTTTGAAAGCATTTGGATTTCAAATGGAAATTTTATTTAAATAAATCAAACCCTATTTTATTAAATAACTAAAGATCCATTTTATTTAATTATTAAATGGATTCTAAATTAAAATATAAAAATATTATTTTATTTTGGATTTGGATTATGTTGATAAACAGAACCAAATTCAAATGAAAAGTTTGTTGTTGTTTGATTTGATTTGAGTGTTGTTTGATTGCTTAATTATTGGTTGAAACTCAAAACAGAAAAGAATTAGAAAAAGGAAAAAGAGTTTGGACAGAAAAAAAATAGAGCAGCCCAGCAACCCACTAAGGCCCAGTCCAGCCCAGTCTTCTCCCCCCGAAGGAACCGTTTTTCTTCACCAACTAAACAACCCGCAAAGAGACTGGCAAGTGGACCCCTCCCTCCTTTCTTTTCCCACTGAACAGAGGACCCCACTGCCTCCTCCTTCTTCCCCGCGCGACCCTGTCTCCCCCAGACGACGCTGCCGTTGCTGTCCATGAATGCCGAGATCAATTCGCCTTAACGCCGCGTTAATTCCTCGTCGCGACCAGGCCCTTTTAATCGCCTCGCTCTCTCCTCCGTTTTCCCTCAAACCCCTTCCCCATGCTCGCCCCTAGGCCGCCTCAATTCCTCCCCGAGCACCCTCTGCTCCGACGAGCTGTCGCAGCAATTCCGGCAGCCCCTCGCCGCCCCTTGCCTCCTCGACCATGCTCTCGTGATCCACACCTCCTGGCGATCATCCCCGTAGCACCAGCTTGCCCCCGAGCGACCCAGAGCGTCGACAACCACCTCGACCACCGTCACTACCGTCTGCCTCTTTCTCCGACGAGCCCCACAGGTAGATTCCGGTCACCCCTCTCCTCCCCGAGAACACGATGATGATCTCCTAGCTCAGACGAACCTAACAGCACTTTCCGTTTGTCTTAGGGCGCCCCCAATCTTCGCCTTCGTCAAGCACAGAGCGTCGCCGTGTCTGCTTCTTCTCCGGCGACGTTCCCCGGTAAGCCTCGACCGCCCCGAGCCCTCTTGTTCACGCTCACAGCTCCGTCATGATCTCCTGCGTCTAACCCTGCCTTCGGTCTGTCTTCTCTTGACCTGTAGCGTCGTCTTCAACCGCGGACCGAGCCGTCTGTCGCCGTTCCCAACTCCGACGAGGAATTGCGACTGCCTCCGAGCGCCCCTTGTCAAGCCAGCAGTACCCTGAGCTTCGCCGTGACCCCCTGAGTCCGGTGAGCATGCCCTTTTTCTCCCTCGCTTCCTGTATCGCCGGAACCATCATCGACCGACCGCTCCGCCGCCGGTAGCCACCGCAGCGCCGCTCGCAAATGGTCGAGCACGCTAGCACCGTAGGATCTGGATCTGACGGTTACGATAGATCACTTAACCGCGAAGAGGCACGAGTCCTGCGCCGCACGATCTCATTTAGATCCAACGGTTACAGAGCATGATCCGCAGCGAAGCGGTACCGTCCAATAGAATCCTGCCGCGTGTCCCTGTTCTGATTAAAAACTGAATTAGAAACCATATTTAAAAGCCATTTTCAAACCATTGTAACTTTCAAACCACACGTCCAAATTTTACAAATTTTATATCAATGGATTCAGGAGAACAAGCCCTAGCCAACCATGGCCTTAGTTTGGAAAATAGTATCTGTTTGTTTGCTTGTTTTTGCAGATTCTTTTGTGAGCTAGTTTAGAGTATAAAAATTGTTTAAAATTGAATTTAAGGATAAAACCTTTGCAAAAGGATTTGTAGTGACCATACTGACCCTAGGAACCAACCCTTGGTGTTAAAAGTGATTTTGGTAGAATTTAGGTTGAATTATTTAACTTAGCCATTTTCTAGCCAAATAAACTCATTGATTTTATGATGGAAATGTTTTTGCAAGGAAAACCTTAGGAAAAATGTTTTGGACAAAAACTTACACCAAGCTTTGCCAAGGGCAACTCACTTGATGAAAAACATAAAGTTTTGGGTGATAAAAACAATTTTCACCACATAAAATGATGAATGGATTTTTAAATTGGTCTTGAGATAAAACTCAAATTACAAAGGACTTTGCCATCTTGGTAAATGACCAATTTGGAACTTACAAAGTTTAGAAACCTAGTAGAGACCATCCTTACCATAGAACCAACCATTGCATACTTATACATGACTTAGTTTCCATTGCTTGTGTGTGTGGAAGATTGTTTGAATATTGGTTTGGAATTCTACTTGATGCCATGCTTGTTTGATTTATTGTAGTGAAATTAGCAAAGTGTGAGACTAACAAGATCAAGAATTAAACCCTCATTCCCTACCAAAAAGGCAAGTTACACTATCATACAAAAGACCTACTATTTTCATTATACTTAGTGGATTTTGTAAACATGCATGAAAATGTTTTATACCTATGCTATGCTAATCCTAATAGGATTCCCTATACACTCCTTAGTGAAAATATTGAAGTTGTACATGCTTAGCCATGCTATGTTTTGAAATGAGATACATGTTGAGATTTTACAAAGGTTGAGAAAAGGACTTGTGTTTTTACATAATAAAACAAGGACTCAATGAACCACCTAGGTGGTGGACACTTTATGTTTTGGAGAAGGTGGCAACAGAAGGGAACCATGTCTATGGCAATCACTTTGTGTTGTGCTCCAAATGAAAACCACCTAGGAAACTTAGAGATTGAACATGTTTCTCCAATTGTGGCTTTCGTGTACAACCACATGCTATTATGGCTCTGGCTTAGTCAACTACAGTAGGAAGACCCATACCTTGTCTTTAGTTACCGGACATGGGGATCTGGAATGCTTCATGGGGGCTGAAGACAAGCTAGCAATGATGTATGGGAGGACCTTTTGGAAAGACTTCGTCACATTCTCAGTCTGCCAGTACTCCATCTTGGTGAGCACTAATCCAGTAGGCCACTGGTGGCAACAAGATGGGATTGTGTCATGTGGGTAAAGTGTACTCCTTCTGCAGAAGTTAATAAAATCTAAGTACTTAGCCGCGTCCCCGGTTATGGACAATACTGAGCAACTAAAGTTTGAACCATGGGAGATCTCGGCATTCCAATTTCTAATATAAAAACTTGATGCACTTGGGGGTACCAAGGAATTCAAAGAGATTTTGATAAGCTTGTTGCACTTGGGGTTACCAAGGTGCTCAAGAGCATGAAGTACTTGGGTTACCAAGGGACTCATGAGATTTTGATAAAAACTTGATGCACTTGGGGTTACCAAGTAGCTCAAGGGATTTTGACAAGGACTTGAACACTTGAGTTTCTACCAAGGAGTTCAAGGATCTTGGAAAAAGGATTTGACAAAGGACCAAAAACCATTTTGAAAAGATAGGATAAATGTTGCTTTATGCAAATAAGCCTTAAACTCTACTTAGCCAAATATGCATGTAATGATAGGATCCACTCATAATATACAAAGTAGTGAAACTTGCCAATACAATTCAAATGTATTGACCCTTGTGGCTGTAACTTGTAATGTTGCAGGTTGATTGATTTTAGTGAAGATTGTTTGTTTAGGATTACAAAGTCTACAACCAACATCTGCCTGTGGCACTTTGAAGATGAAGGACCCATGACTATATTTATTCCGCTGCAATGTAATGTAATAGCCAAATGAGCTATGTATGATGTAATAAATTTATGTTATTCCTAGTTATAAAGTTATATTATGACCTTTGTTTCTTGATATTACATCTAAACTGTGGATGCTAGCTATTGATCCAGGGACTAGCATTGTAAAACATAGGAGGCTCTATCTTATTAAAGATTGGGACCTCTACAATCAAGACATGGAAGCTATCAAGAATCTCCTCATTCCAATTTCTAAGTTAAAATTTTGTGGTTGAACAAGGGTTGAAGGATCACCAATTTCTATTGGGAGATGCCTTGGGTGATTTTTGACAAACAAAAACTTAGTGTTTTTCAAAAGATAAGGAAAATCTATTTTGAGCAAAGCAAGCCTAAGCTCCACTTAGCCAAATGCATATAGATGATAGACTCCACTATAGTACCATAGTATCACTTGCCAATACAATTCAAATGTATTGACCCTTGTGGCTGTAACTTATTATGTTGCAGGTTTGTTTGACGTTAGTGAGATGTGTTGATTAGGATTACAAGTCTACAACCAACATGATTGCCTGTGGCACTTTAAAGATGAAGCACCCCATGCTATAGTTATATTCTGCTGCATTGTAATGAGATAGCCAAATGAGCTATGTAACATGTAATAAATTATTTCATTCATGGTTATAAAGTTGTATTATGACCTTTATTTCTTGATATTACATATTAACTGTGGATGCTAGCTATTGATCCAGGGACTAGCATTGTAAACACAGGGATCTCTACCTTATTAAAGTTTGGGACCTCTACAGATGGTATCAGAGCACTGTGTTTCCTGTAGGATTTGTAACCCTAGGATTGGACAAAACCCCTTAGAAAAAAATAGGAGTTGTATTTGTTCCTAAACTTATTTGCAAACAATCTTGTAAACCCTTTCCTCAACCATTTTGGTTTTAATTCTACGTCTCTTCTATTTCAACTTGATGGACAAGACCTCACCATGAGCAAATGACTTCACCAACTCCAATGACTTCAACATTATTTTCACCAAGGACTTCAACTTGGATATCACTAAGGACTACAAGTGAGACAAGAAATAATACTCAAGACTTGAAGACTAAAGAAACACAACTTAGAAGGAATCATCATCACCTTTGAAGTTTTGTGACCAAGATGCAAGAAATTCTCCAAGGATACAAAGATATTGATCAAGAAGAACCAACTAAGAAGGATGTAATGCTCTCAAGTGAACCATATAGTTGGACCACCATATTCAGATTAAATCAAACCCACCAACTTATGTGGTATAGCAAAAATATTTTGTTGCTTAAAAATGTGCTTGAAACTTTGTTGTTTGATTGGAATGTTTGTTTTTGATTGCTTGCACATTGCTTGTGTGAATTGTGATGTGTGTGATTAGAATTAATTCCTTAGAAATATTTTGCCTATTCTAATCCCAATCCAACCCAAACAGATGACTACTCCAAGGAACTCCAACATCAAGAGTGGTGACAACAACAACCAAGAGGTCAACATGAGAGAACTCATAGTAACCCAAACCCAGTTGAACCAAGTGACAACTCAATTTTGGGCCAACAACAATGATTTAGACCCAACCATGCAAAGGTTTTTGGAAACCCAAACCCAATTGTTGCATAGGATGACAAGTCAAATGATCAACATGGGAGACAACCCTTCTCAAGGAGTTTGTGACAACAAGGATGTCAAGGATGATATTCTAGAAGGAACCCAAGCTTGCAATGTTTGTGGAGACATGGATCACACTTCCAAAGAGCATGAAGATCAGTGCCCTAATTGTGAGGAGAAACATCGAACTAATCAATGCCCCACATCTCAAGCTACTTTTTTCCTATGTGAAGGAAATAATCATGTCCCTATCCAATGCCCCATCTATTCCATAGTTCAACAAAGGAAACAAGGTGGAGTGCATGAACAGATTGTAAACCCCCATGATGACAAAGGAAAATCTTAGCTTGCACCTCCATGCAATATGACTCAATTTGATGGACCAAAGAGGAGACATATGTATTACCCAAGGAAAAGATTAAGGAGACCATGAAACTTTCCCTCCTTTGAGGTGATATATGAAGAACATGAACTAGAAGCACTCCTAGCTTTGGAGAAACCCAAGAAGAAGGACAAAAGTCAAGTGCAGTGTTGCCATTGCAAAGAGATGGGACACTATGCCAATGAATGCCCAGAGAAGAAGAAAAAGTATAAGGAAATTAGCCAAGTGTGGTGCAACTACTGCAAAGATCTAGGCCATTATGTGTCAACTTGTCCACAAAAGATACGTGAAGAACTCAATCTTGTCACATGTTACAATTGTGGTGATCAAGGACATTATGCAAGCAATTGTCCAGAAAAGATGAAGCACAAGACAAACAAGCCTATGAAGGCTCTCAGCCTTGTCACATGTTTCAAGTGTGGAAACAAAGGACATTATGCAGATGTTTGCCCAGAGAAGTTTCATCAAGATCCCAAGCAAGCTAAGATGTAATCTAGTTGGAAATCTTTTAAGGGTGGTAGTACCCTAGTTGCTTTGAGCCAACTTGTAACCCTATTTTTCCCAAATCTCGGGACGAGATTTCTTTTAAGGGTGGTAGCCTGTCACATCCCAAAATTTTCCAAATTTTGTAATGTGAAAAAAATAAATAAACAAAATAAATAATTGTTGAAATTTAGGGTGAGAAGAAACTCTTGTTTCTAAATGGAAACTTAAAATCCCATCTTGAACAAACTTGAGTAATGTTTGAATCCAACTAAATTCAAATCAAGTGGAATGCATTCCTCATAAATGCATCTGGAAATTTAAACATTTGGAAATAAACCCAAAACCCTAAAACCCTAATGGAAGAAAAACATTTCCAAGTTATCTCCCAGATCATGGATTGGATCCATATAAAATTTGTCAACAAATATTTATAAATGATCAAGAATGGCAAATAGAAATATTATAAAACCATATGAATTGGCTTCACTTAATTTGGAGCCATAGATAAAATCTTGTGAATTTAATAAGATAAGGAAATTGAATTTCCAAAGCTAATAAAGCACATATCTAGAAATCCATACCAAATGGTGAGAAAATAATCCTAAATAGATTTAAAAGGATAAACAGATATTAAATAAGATTTTACCAATTGGAATCACCAAGTTTGGATCTTTAAATAGAAAGATATGGATTTTATAAGATAAAGAAAGAAATATTAAATGAGGAATATTTAAAGACCAAATTAAATCTTGGCCTAATCCATAAGCAAATGGAATAGTTATAATCCAAATCGAAATAAAAGAATAGAGAATTTTGAAATAAAATAAAATGGCATTAACCAAATTCTATTTCTAATGGAATAAAGACAAAATCCCAAATAGAAAATGATTAATTAAATCAGGGAAAAATAATTTGAATTTACCCAAGTGAAATAAAAGTTATTTAATTAACTTAAATGGGATCAAAGAAATCAACTAAATAAATTTATGGAATTAAACCCATGTTTAATTTCATTGGAATAAAGACAAATACCTAATTTAAATGATTAATAAATCATATTAAAAACATTACAAATAATTCAAGGTGAATTATTTGACACCCTATTAAATAAATAAAACCTACTAAATTTTTATTTAAAATCTTGTTTGAATTTAAAACAAGGGCCTACTTTAAATAATCAATAGACCCTAAAAAGAATAAAAGAATTATTCTAAATTTGACTTTAGAATGTATTATTAATCGGTATTAAAATCTACACAAAGTTTGGTTGAAGTTTGAATTCAAATGTGTGTTTGAAATGATTAAACAAAAATCAAATAGATAAATAGAAAAATAGAAGGAAAAACAAATCTGTAAAAAAAAATGAACAAAACCAACCCAGCCCAGCAAGGCCCAACTAGCCTAGTAAGCCACTCCCTCTCTCCCACGAGAAAAACGTTTCACACCAGAAACTTGACCCACACAGACGCTGACTACATGACCCCACACCACCCCTCTCTTTCGCTGCCACCAGACCCCACCTGCCAGGCTTCTCTTCCTCACCCGCCGCGACGACTGCGCCCTCACCTCGCTGCCGTTTCTGGCCGGAATTCAAACGCGTTAATTCGCCTCAATTGCTGGAGTAAACCCCGCCCCGACCACACACACTTAAGCGCCTCGCTCTCTCCTTTCCCCCAGACACCGCTCCCTCTCGGCCACCAGGCTGTGCCAATTGACCTCTGCCAACCATCTGCTCCGACGAGCTGTCTAGCCAATTCTGGCGCCGTCTGACCACCCCTCGCCTCCCCGTGCACGCGAGCCTGCTCCCCATCCCCTGGCGCTTCTCTCTGCACCTTCAGCTCACTCGCGCGCGTTCCCTAAGCTCGGCAACGTCTTTCCCAGAGTAGCGCCGCCATCTGTCCCTTCTCCGGTGACTCCCCTGGTAACGTTCTGACCGCCCCTCTTCCTTCCGATGATACGCCTGTGACCAGTGACCTTTTCCGCAACTAACGCCGCCATTTTCGTGTCCTAGCTCGCACCGTAGCGTCGCCTCCGTCTTTGACAGTAAGCAGCCGCCGTCTGTGTCTTCTCCGGCGAGCGATTAACGTCGCCACCGTGCGCCCCTCCGTCGACAAAGACCACCCCGAGAATCAGCGCTTCACTGCGAGTATGGTAAGCTCCTTCTCCCTCTCCCCGCAGCCTAGCTTCGCCGGAACGCTCCTGCCCGAGCGCGCTGCCGCCGCTCACCGTTGCTAGCGCCGCCAATCCATGACCAGAGGCTCAGAGCCATTAGATGCAGATCCATTGGCTAGGAAAGAATCACTTATCGAAGAGGTATGACTGTCTCTGTACCGCACGATCCACATTAGATCCTACGGCCCGCATCGTTTGATCCGTGCGAATTGTTTTCAACCAATCAGAATAGGACGCGTGGCCTAGAGCTGTTATAAAAACCAGAAAATGTTCTATTAGTTATTCAAACTTGCAAAATTCATAACTTTCAATCCACACGTCCAATTTTATGAATTTTATATCAATGGAATCAGCAAAACAAACCCTACCTAACCATGCACTTTGTTTAAAGAATTGCATTTTTTAAATTGTTTGTTTTTGCAGAAACATGTGTAGGTATATTTTGATTATAAAAATTGTTTTAGCAATATTTTTATGGTAAAATCTTTGGAAATTGGATTGTTTTGAACCTACTGACCATATAAACCAACTTGTGGATTCAAAAACATATTTTTTGAAGCAAGAGAATAAATCTTTGAATTAAAGCATTTCTAGTCAAATAAAAATGTTGTTATATGTTAAAAATACTTTTGGAGAAAAATCTTTGGGAAATGATTTGGATTAAACTCTCTGACCCCAAACACCAAGTTTTAGAATTAAAAATGTATTTGGTGAACCCTATAAAGATTATTGCTTTGCTAAAGGCATTTTCAACCATATAAAATAATTCTTTGGTTTAAAAAGGGTTTATAGGAAAAATATTTTACAAATGGTTTTGCCACTTCTATAAAATGAGCAATAGGTGTTTTCAAATGTTTATAACCCATTAGAAACCACTTTTCCAAATAAAACAATCTTTAGCATGCTTGCATGCATTGCTTTGTTTCTTTTATTTTATGTGATGTTTGCTTGAATGGTAGATTGAAATTGTGCCTTGCTTGATTGAATTGTAGTGGAATTTGAAGAGTGCGATCATTGCAAGATGAAGGAGTGAACTTATATTCTCTACCAAAAAGGCAAGTGATGCTTCATACTTTTGTCCCATTATTTTCACTATGCATTAGTGATATTTCTAAAGTAGGACTTGCATGGAATTTTTGCTAAGTGTAAACTATGCCATGGGAAATCCTAGTAGATGAAACCTTCGTAGAAATTTCCTAAGTTAAGATTCCTACTACTATCATGCTTAGCTTAGCTAGTAGAAAACAAGGGTGGAATATATTCATACTATGGAATATTTCTAAGTCAAGGACTTGTGTTTTGTTTAATAAAACAACTAAGTGAATGAATCACCTGGGTGGAATGGAAGGAATGGTTTGTGTTGAGTGGTTACACAAGGCCCATTTCTATGGTTTACCATGTGTATCTCACTTGTGGATGGTCACCCAGGAACAAATAGATTTGAGATGTCAAATGTTGAGAAGCTTAAGGTGCAGCCACTTGGCATTATGGGCTCTGCCTGGATCATATAGGTTGCAATAACTTAGCCAAATGGACAGTTGGTGGTAGGGGAATGATAGGTTGGAACGCGTCCATTCTGGTCTAAGGGAAGGCTTCTGAAAGTTCTTGTCTTGGTGAAACCAAGTCTTGTGGGGAAAGTGCACCACCTCTGTAGAGTGTAAAATCTAAGTAATTAGCCATGTCCCTGGTAAAGGACAATTTGAGCATCAAGACATGGAAGCTATCAAGAATCTCCTCATCCCAATTTATGAGTTAAAATTTTGTGGTTGAACAAGGGTTGAAGGATCACCAATTTCTATTGGGAGATGCCCTGGGTGATTTTTGACAAACAAAAACTTAGTGTTTTTCAAAAGATAAGTAAAATCTTTTTTGAGCAAAGCAAGCCTAAGCTCCACTTAGCCAAATGCATATAGATGATAGACTCCACTATAATACCATAGTATCACTTGCCAATACAATTCAAATGTATTGACCCTTGTGGCTGTAACTTATTATGTTGCAGGTTTGTTTGATGTTAGTGAGATGTGTTGATTAGGATTACAAGTCTACAACCAACATGATTGCCTGTGGCACTTTGAAGATGAAGGACCCCATGCTATAGTTATATTCTGCTGCATTGTAATGAGATAGCCAAATGAGCTATGTAAGATGTAATAAATTATTTAATTCCTGGTTATAAAGTTGTATTATGACCTTTGTTTCTTGATATTACATCTTAACTATCGATGCTAGCTATTGATCCAGGGACTAGCATTGTAAACACAGTGATCTCTATCTTATTAAAGGTTGGGACTTCTACACTTCCATTGCCATTCCCACCGTGGTGGATCTTGTGTCCCCTCTTGTGGTTCTTATACCTATCATCTGTTGGGTCACGCGGAGATAAAACAAAAATTTCCCTCTAACGTGGTGATCCCAAGATCTAGATGAGGTAGAAGGCCACGAGGTTTACCACTAGACGCGCAGTTGCGGATTACTGATGAAGCGCGTCAGTTGATGCAGTGCAGTCCTCACGATCCGATCGTCCTGGTGCTGATCGCGCAACACCTCTGCTGGTATCCACACGTACAAGGAGGAGCACCGGCGGCAAACTGCTAGGTTCGTAACGACGGCTGGACTACTGTGGAGCTAGGGTTTCCAACACATGGAATGACCTAACCGAACAACGATTAACCTTTCTGGGTTACAGTGCTCCACTATATATAGGGAGTGAACATGGGCTCTGCTCGCGCGACCCATTCACTAACTCAGTCACCATGAGTCCAACTCACTAACTCTGTCCTAATCCGGTTTAGGTCCAACCCAACCAGATTACAGGTTCAGATCCAATCCGAACTTGCTCCCGCTCTTAAGTGTGTGACCCCGCAGGCTCATGGCTACTTGGACACGATTGGAGTCCAACTCTCAATCGATTAGTCGGTAGCGGCTCCTAGCAGAACGTGCCGACTCCCAAGTACCAAAGAGTCATGATGACTTGCCTTTCCAATGCGACTTATGTCCGAGTCCCTTTTGCCTCATGATATACCTTGTCAGACTATAGACGAATAATTGTCATCCCTTAAATAGTCTGACTCTCTTCTTGATCCAAGATAAGTGATTCACCCGACTAACTCTTAGTCGATTGCCTCGGTTAACACTTAACCGAGTCGTGCATGGCCATGCTTTCCGAATCATATCTCACAAGAGGGCCCAGAGAATATCTCTCCAAGTGGAGGGGCAAAATCCCATCTTGGTTATTGACATCACGCAGCTTGATTCTCAGTCGACCCGAACCCTGCCTTTATAACTGCCCAGTTACGGATCAGCGTTTGATAGAACCTAAGTCGGTGATCCTCAACTCGGACTATGCAACAACCTCAGGTCTAAGGATTACATTGATTGAGATATACAAATGACAACTTGTTCGTTGTACCTCAATATGGGTCAATCCGACTCGCTAAACTCTTTAGCCGAATCTGTGTAAGTTGGAATAGCATCTCCATGCTCATGACAAGTGGAACCGAGTCATCAAGCCAACTTTCACATTGGTCCAAGTTGTGTGTCCAGCACAACTTCGATGACCAAGGATATTTAGTACAAACAACATGAATGCATAGTTCCACAACCGAATCACATATTCAATGATATACATCAGATGTTTATACAAGGACTACTTAATATCTTTATGAATACAATGGGAAATCTCATCATACATGATTGCCTCTAGGGAATATTCCCAACAGTCTCCCACTTGCACTAGAGTCAATCTTCCGACATCACATGTCTAAGCATCTAATGCCCATGGCTCTCAGGTGCACCTCATGCTTTGGCTGTGGTAACGGCTTTGTCAACAGATCCACAATATTTGCATCCGTGTGTACCTTGCATAACTTGATATCACCTTGATCCATGAACTGGCGAATCAGGTGGTACCGCATGAGTATGTGCTTGTTCTTCTGGTGTTGTCTAGGTTCCTTGGCTTGTGCAATAGCACCATTGTTGTCACAATACACGTCCAACGGATTGGACGAGCCCTGAACCACACCAAGATCCATGAGGAAATTCCTCATCCAAACAGCTTCCTTTGCTGCCTCCGAGGCGGCAATATACTCAGCCTCTGTTGTAGACGCAGACACAGTCTCTTGCTTGGAACTCTTCCAGCTCACAGCACCTCCGTTTATAATAAACACGTATCCGGATTGCGAGCGAGAATCATCAGAGTCGGTAAGATAACTCGCATCCGTGTAACCCTTTACACTGAGTTCATCTTCACCACCATAAACCAAGAACATATCCTTAGTCCTTCTCAAGTACTTTAGGATATTTTTAGCCGTTGTCCAGTGGATCTCTCCAGGATCAGCCTGGTATCTGCTCACAACACTTAGAGCATAGGAAACATCCGGCCTAGTACAAATCATGGCGTACATGATGGATCCGACTGCAGAAGCATATGGAATCACACTCATCCAACTTTGCTCATCAGTAGTCGAAGGACACTGAGTCTTGCTAAGTTTTACACCATGGGACATCGGTAAGAAACCCTTCTTAGATGATTCCATGTTGAACTTCTTCAACACTTTGTCCAAATAAGTACTCTGACTCAATCCAATGAGCCTCCTTGATCTATTTCTATAGATCCGGATTCCAAGGATGTATGTTGCCTCACCCAAGTCTTTCATTGAGAAACTCCTTTCCAATGATTCCTTGGTTTCTTGCAACATCTGGACATCATTTCCAATCAGTAATATGTCATCCACATATAAGATTAGAAAGTTTACTTTGCTCCCACTAAACTTCTTGTATAAACAAGAATCATGATCACTCTTGATGAAGCCAAACGATTTGACTACCTCATCAAAGCGAATATTCCAACTCCGAGATGCTTGCTTCAACCCATAAATAGATTTCTGAAGTTTGCATACCTTGTCAGCATTAGCCGGATCGACAAAACCCTCGGGCTGTATCATATACACGTCCTAGGTTAAATTTCCATTAAGGAAAGCCGTTTTGACATCCATCTGCCATATCTCATAGTCTAAATAGGCCGCTATAGCTAACATGATCCGAACTGATTTAAGCATCGCTACGGGCGAGAAAGTCTCGTCGTAATCAACTCCTTGAATTTGTCGGAACCCTTTCGCGACAAGGCGTGCTTTATAGACGGAAACATTTCCATCCATATCAGTTTTCTTCTTAAAGATCCATTTGCACTCGACGGGTCTTGCACCGTCTGGCAGATCAACCAAGTTCCAAACTTGATTTTCATCCATGGACTTTATGTCGGATCTCATGGCTCCAATCCATGACTCGGAATCAGATCCCACCATCGCTTCCGAATAATTTGCCGGCTCATCACTGTCTAACAGTAACACATCACGAATACTTCGTAATCTTGCCGATCTTCGTAGTACAGGTGCTGCTGCCGGCTCAGCTGCCACGACTGGCTCAACCTCCAAGGTTTTTGCCGACTCGCTACTAGCCGGTTCCTCTCGAATTTCTTCGAGTTGCACCGTGATCCCACTTACTCCCCGACTGAGAAACTGTTTCTCAAGGAAGACACCGTTCCGAGCGACAAACACTTTGCCCTCTTCTCAGTTGTAGAAGTAGTAACCCAAGGTTTCCCTCGGATACCCCACGAAAATACACTTATCCGACTTGGCTGTAAGCTTGTCCGACTGAAGTCGCTTGACAAATGCTTCACAACCCCAAATCTTAAGAAAAGACAAACTCGGCTTTTTGCCTGTCCACATCTCATGCGGTGTCTTATCTACCGATTTTGATGGTACTCTGTTTAGTGTGAACGCCGCTGTTTCTAGACAATAACCCCAAAATGATAAAGGCATATCTGTCGGACTCATCATTGACCGTACCATGTCCAACAAGGTCCGATTCTGCCTTTCCGAAACACCATTCCTTTGTGGCGTTCCTGGCGGAGTAAGTTGAGGAACTATTCCACAACTTTTCAGATGGTCATCAAACTCATGGCTCATGTACTCGCCTCCTCGGTCTGACCGAAGAAACTTTATTTTCTTGCCGAGTTGATTCTGTGCTTCATTCTGGAATTCTTTGAACTTTTCAAAGGCTTCCGACTTGTGTTTCATCAAGTAGATATATCCATACCTACTCAAATCATCAGTGAAGGTAATGAAGTACTCATAACCACCCCTGGCTGTCGTGCTCATTGGTCCACATACATCACTATGTACTAGTCCCAACAAGTCGGACGCCCTTCCGCAACTCTTTGCAAAAGGTGTCTTGGTCATTTTGCCGAGTAGGAAAGATTCGCATGTCTCGAACGACTCCAAGTCGAACGAATTTAGGAGTCCATGATCATGGAGCTTCTTCATGCGTTTCCAACTTATATGACCAAGCCGACAGTGCCAAAAGTAAGTCATATTCAGATCATTTGGTTTCAACCTTTTAACATTTATGTTATAAACCGACTCACCATCAAGACTCAAAATAAATAACCCGTCCTGGACGGGTGCAAAGCCGTGAAACATATCATTCAAATACAAAGAACAACCATTATTCTTGATATTCGACTCATAGCCTTGCCTCATCAAACATGAAGCAAAAATAATGTTTCGATGGAACATAATAACAATTATTCAGTTCCATAATGAATCCGGAAGGTAAATGAAGTTGCATCGTGCCGAGTTCCAACGTAGCAACTCTTGCTTTGTTGCCGACTCGAATATCAACCTCGCCTCTTGCTACGCTCCTAGTTCTTACCAGTCCATGCAACGAGTTGCAGATGTGAATAACTGATCTTGTATCATATACCCAAGAACTATTAGGTGCATCAGCAAGATATATGTCTATAACATTGCAAACAAGTGTACCTGAGTCGGAAGTCATACCTCCACTCTTGGCTTTGTCGGCCAAGTACTTGCTGCAGTTCCTCTTCCAGTGGCCATCCGCCTTGCAGTAGAAGCAAGTGGATCCGGTTGAAGGAGATGGTTTAGTCCCTGAGGAAGCGCTTGGGACCGGGTCCTGAGCCTGCTTTCCTCCTGACTTAGCCTTCTTCTTAGTCCAAGAACTCTTCTTGAACTTAGCCTTATTCTGCACCATCAACACTTGACTGGTGCCCTTCTTGAGATCCGCCTCTGCCTGCTTGAGCATCCCATGCAATTCAGTGAGCTTATTATCCATACCATGCATGTGGTAGTTCGAGATGAACTGCCCATATGCACTACGAAGAGAATTCAGAATTATATCCATAGCGAACTCTTCGCTTATGGGGTAGCCAAGCCTCTCCAGAGACTGCACGTAACCAACCATTTTGATCACATGCGGACTCAGTGGATCACCATCCTTAAGCTTGCAACTCAACAAAGCCTGAGAGACTTGATACCTCTCAGTCTTTGCCTGAGCCTGGAACATACTTTTGAGGCTTTCGATCATATCGTAGGCCTCAACATGCTCGAACTGCTTTTGCAAGTCCGGCTCCATGTGAGCAAGCATAAGACATCTAATATCCGTGGACTCATCCTTAGCCCGACGGTAGACATTGGTGGCAGCGACAGTCGCATTCTCATTCGGCTCATCTGGAAGTGGGTTGTCTAGGACATGGTCCTTCTTTTCTTGTTTGAGAACAATTCTCAGATTTCGATACCAGTTGGTAAAATTAGTGTCGTTCAGTTTATCTTTCTCAAGAATGGTTCTCAACGCAAAACCGGATATTATAGAGTGACTGCTACTTGGTGCCATGATCTACAACAGAAAATATGCAAAACACTTAAGACATGTATTCATAAAAGAGCAAGCATATTAATTTTTTTAATATTTTATGCTCCCACTAGAACCAACACCCCTCCAATGGTTGCTTAGTGATTCAGGATCCTAAATAAGCAAGTCGGCTAGTGAGCTTTAGCATCACCGCTAGCCACCAAGTGATCTAGGTAGATAACTCCTTGTCAATCGTATCTCATACGACTCCTGTTGGACGGGTGGCATCACATGCCCCGGCTCCCATCCGACCTTTCCCCGAGTCCCACAAACGTTGTGATAGACCCGTCTAGCTTACCCAGTGTTTCCGTAGTAAGAGTCCGACTCAAACCCACCTAGTCGGAAAGAATTGGCAGCACCTCAATTTTATGAGCCCACTACCAAAAATGTCCGACTTGTGATGGTGCAAACACTGGCGGGAAAACCGACTAGACCTTCTTTGAGGGATTAAATTTTACCGACTATCTAATAGAGGTAAAACTGAGACATAACAATAACACAAAATAAAGCATTTATAATGTGAAATGGTAGGCTCTCTTCATGGCGATCTCCATCTCCACAAAGCCTGTAATCCGACTCGTGCCAACTCTTGTCAGTTGCCGTCTTACTCCATGTCGCTGACATGTACAACGCCTTGCATGCCTTCCGGGTTCTCCAAACAGCTACACTATCTTAGTAAAGTAAATTACATAGAGAATCCGACACGCAGGTCGTTATACAATAAAATAACAGCACCTAGGCTCAAGCCGGCTGACAAAAAACCGTGATTCGCAGATCACGTATGGATTACACACATACATCACATGCACATGAACCATATCATTCACAACTTCCTGCAAAAACAAGTTATGCATAGATACAATATCTACCGGCGTTGTGAAACTCACAACGACATCTAAGGCTCTACGACAGGGCGAAGCCGGCGGTCCCGCTAGCCGGATAGCGGGCGGGGATCGGAGGGGCAGCGTCCCTCGCGGGTGCGGGTAGCGCCCGATGATTTTTCCGAAAACGTAGATCTCATCTACGATCTGAACATGGATTCCGACCATCGTTCTGATTCGATCAAACTCTTTGATCTTCGATCACTGCTTCTGGATTTACGTGTCACAGTCTACCCCGATGGCGGAAGCCAACCAGTAGGGGTATGTCGTTCCACGACCTAAGCAGTATGATCACGGAAATTAGATCTACCATTCCCCGAGCACAGTGGATCCAATCAACTTCGTACAAAACCGATCTATCTCATAGATCGACCACCAAACATCACATAGATCTCATGTACAGCCAACCGCATATCTCATATGCGAGATCTCGAGCCTAAAACCAGAAGCTATCGCTCTGATACCACTGTTGGGCCACGCGGAGATAAAACAAAAATTTCCCTCTAACGTGGTGATCCCAAGATCTAGCTGAGGTAGAAGGCCACGAGGTTTACCACTAGACGCGCAGTTGCGGATTACTAATGAAGCGCGTCAGTTGATGCAGTGCAGTCCTCATGATCCGATCGTCCTGGTGCTGATCGCACAACACCTCTGCTGCTATCCACATGTACAAGGAGGAGCACCGGCGGCGAGCTGCTAGGTTCGTAACAACGACTGGACTGCTGTGGAGCTAGGGTTTCCAACACATGGAATGACCTAACCGAACAACGATTAACCTTTCTGGGTTACAGTGCTCCACTATATATAGGGAGTGAACGTGGGCTCTGCTCGCGCGACCCATTCACTAACTCAGTCACCGTGAGTCCAACTCACTAACTCAGTCCTAATCCGGTATAGGTCCAACCCAAGCAGATTACAGGTTCAGATCCAATCCGAACTTGCTCCCGCTCTTAAGTGTGTGACCCCGCAGGCTCATGGCTACTTGGACACGATTGGAGTCCGACTCTCAATCGATCAGTCGGTAGCGGATCCTAGCAGAACGTGCCGACTCCCAAGTACCAAAGAGTCATGACGACTTGCCTTTCCAATGCGACTTACATCCGTGTCCCTTTTGCCTCACGATATACCTTGTCAGACTATAGGCGAATAATTGTCATCCCTTAAATAGTCTGACTCTCTTCTTGATCCAAGATAAGTGATTCACCCAACTAACTCTTAGTCGATCGCCTCGGTTAACACTTAACCGAGTCATGCATGGCCATGCTTTCCGAATCATATCTCACAAGAGGGCCCAGAGAATATCTCTCCAAGTGGAGGGGCAAAATCCCATCTTGGTTATTCACATCACGCAGCTTGATTCTCAGTCGACCCGAACCCTGCCTTTATAACTGCCCAGTTACGGATCAGCGTTTGACAGAACCTAAGTCGGTGATCCTCAACTCTGACTATGCAACAACCTCAGGTCTAAGGATTACATTGATTGAGATATACAAATGACAACTTGTTCGTTGTACCTCAATATGGGTCAATCCGACTCGCTAAACTCTTTAGCCGAATCTGTGTAAGTTGGAATAGCATCTCCATGCTCATGACAAGTG